>ML675638.1:4788050-4840217 GCA_007922155.1 Mesoclemmys tuberculata
ACACACACACACACACACACACACACACACACACACACACACACACAGAGAGAGAGAGTGTCAGGACAATTTTTAAAAAATAAGAATTTTTTTTCTTTCATTTCCAACTTTTAAGAGCAGCAAGCATAAAAATGCAAAGTTTTATTATTGCAGGCCTGGCCAGTTCTCTGCAGCTGGTTTCAGTGTGAACTTTACACTGGTTTTAACAGTTGTTTTATCTGTGATATTTTATAGAAAACCCTACCAAAAGTAAGAAAGGAGAAGTAAAGAAGAAGAAACCTTAAAACAGTGTCTTTCCAATTACACATATTTTAGGAATATGTTTGCACACACAAGCCCTGTCTATACTTGATAAATATCAATCACACTTCCTCTAGCGAGGCTATAAAAGATTTTTGCCAGTTTAGGCTAGCAGCTAAACTGTTGTCAACACTGATTCAAGGAGCCTGTTACTGAAAACTTTGTCAGCAGCAGGTCATTTTCCTACTGTATACGGGGCCAAATTCTGCTTCTCAGTGTAAATTGTCCTGAAATGGACATAAGTTTACATTGCAACACTCCCCCCCAAAAGAGCCTTTTGCCAGAGCTTTCTGCAGTGCAAGTTTATGGGTGAATGTGTACAAACATAGGACACTCTCTCAGCTCCCCATCTGTGTTCTTTTTCCACCCTGACCTGCCCCCAGAGGAGAATATATTTATAAAGCTAGAAACTGGCATTAGACCCAAAATCTTCTGTTCAGTATAGTACTGGCACCTGGAATCAGAGGGTTTTACAAGATATGATTCTGTAGAAAAGGGTCTGTACCTCCAATGCAGGCTCCTGCAAGAAACGGCAGGCAGACTTGCCATCAGTTCAGCCACGAGAAAAATTATGCTTCTCTCTATGGTGGAATTAAAGGAACTGCCCCGTGGAGGAAAAATCCAGAGCTTTATTTCTTTCTAAACTTAGTCTTTTCCTTAAACTGAGTGTCACGTTTCCCAAGTTATGGCAATTAATACATCTAGGAAAGAGAAACTTAAACGTAGGTAAAAATTCAGTGTTTTTATTTTAACTCCTTATCAAGTTGCATTCAGTTTTTGTTTAGCAAAGACAATGATTTATAAAAAGTAAGTTAAAAAATCATTTAAATTCTTCACTGGCAATATGTTTTTTTTAAAACAATTGTCAGAGGAATTTCTGGTAAAACTCCTTCTGAGGGTGTGTTAGCTATAATTTATTTAGATGATTATGAAATAACAATGTGTGTAAGTAGAAATTTCAACACTATTTTCAGTGTTTAAAGGAAGAAGTAGTCATCCACTGAAAATTAAATATCACACTACGGTGGAAAATAAAAAAGATAAGATAAAGCTGCACTTTAGTTCCTCATGAATTGTAAGATAGAAATGCACTATTTAGGGTGTGTTCTTAGTATATTTTTTCATTACATTGCTTTGTTCTTAATGTCAATTGTTAAAGAGTATTATGAGTGGAACATTAATTGATGTTAGTTTTGGTGTGAGATTTACTTTACAGCGTTGAGGGAGAATCAGAGTTTTGAGTGTAGGTTGACAATATGATTTAAAAGCACACCAACTTTCCCTTTTATTCTGTTCTATTCCTAGAGCAGGAATATAAATTCAATGCCTTTTGAAAGCAAAGTCTGCTACTGAGATTTATTTTTTGTATCCCGTTGGGTACTGTAGCTTAGGTAGTTCAAGTGCAGCTAAAGAAGTGAATTTGGCTATCTGTATATTTTATTTGTTATTGAGTTGTATTTTCCTGACATTGCTAGAAAAGATAATTGTTTGTTTCACTAACTGTTAATTGTATAAATAAATTATTCATTTTTTTCTTTCAGTGGATTTATTCTTTACTTTTTTTATGTCTTCTCCTTTTTTGTGAATCTTAGTTTAATAATTAAATACTTTGAAGTCAATGGCAAAACTTCCACTGACTTCAGTGTGTTTAAAATTTTAACATTTATACTTCCAAGACAAGAGCCTGATCTTGGAACCCTTACACATCTGTGTAGTTATTATTCAGGTAGTCCCTTTGACTTCAGCAGAGCTGCTTGCATGAGTAAGGTTTGAAGGAACTGGCTCCAATTTTGGTAGCATCTTCTTTCTGTTGTAGCATATATTTTGGTGAATAGGAGTTTGCCTTTAAATTTATTCCTTTATTGTATACTTCCTTTGGCAATTTTTATTGGTATGGTTTAGTGTAAATAATGACTACTTCCCACCCTTAACAAGTGTATTTTAAATGAAGACTCTGTAATTTTTCTCCTTTGTTTTTCTTGCTTTTTATCAGTTTATCTAGTTTTCCTCTGGATCTCAATTCACCTCTTTTCCCACCTTCCTCTCATGTTGTATCAGATCTCTCTTTCCCTTGTTCCTGTAATTAGGACTATGCTACTTTGTTTCCAGTAATTTCTATAGTCAAGGATTACGGCCTATTTGTGTATTTTATACAGTGCCTAGGTTAACAGGGACTTTGGACACTACCTCAGTGGAAATAATAAATATTTATTGATAAATAAATTAGTTTCCAAATAATTTATTTTTCTTTATTAGATTACAAACATAATTTTTAAATTGTTTATAGTTTTTCAAAACTTTATAATGTAATATGTAGAATGCGAACAAATTTTAGAAATATATCACACAAAATTATACACAGACGCACCAAATATATTGAGAAAAAGCTCATTTTAATTAAGAACAAGATAAAGGATTCAGTCTGCTCATAAATTAACTATCTATGCCACTGTTCTCTACAACTTTACATTTCAGTGTCCAGCAAATTGAAATTCATAATATCAGTGACCAGTTTTTTTAGATTGCAAATCATCAGTGCTTATATATCAAATAATATTTGTATAAGATAAAATCCACTAAATTTGTCATTATGTTGCACATTGTGACGGTTTGGAACTTCACAGCAACACTGATACCTCTGAGGTTCACCTGGTACTACAGGAGTTTAGATTCTTCAAGGACATGTTGGTGTTCGATGAGCCAGAGTCTCCTTTATTAACGGATATTGAATGTTTTGGCCAAGGCAAGTCTGGTATCCTTACCTGATTTGTCTAGACTCTTGATGAGCTAGTGCAGCTTTTGACCATTTCCCAGCTGCAGTCTCAGGATTCTGGTTGGACTCTCCTTCCCAATATGCGTCCTCTGACTCAGAGCTTGGCCCCTCAAAGGTTCTCAGGAATATAGGATCTGTTCTGCACAGGTACAAGAGGTGCTATTAAACAGCAGAAAGATCTCCACTACAAATTCTTAGCTAAAAAAATGGGAGAGATTTCACCATTGATACGCCCAGCAACAGTTTTTACATGTTAATTCTTCCCTCTCCCCTGTTCTTAATTGCCTTCTGGATTTAAAGAACTCCAAGCTTCCCATGTGTTCCATTAGAGTTCATTTGGTGACTGCTACTGCCTTTCATTACGTCATTCAGGGATTCTCAAAATTGGCTCATCCAACAACGGGAAAACTCATCTAGGAGTTAACCCTTTCCCACAAATCAGAAAGCCTACTCCTGTATGGGATTTGAGCTTGTCTTTAGTAGTCCTCTGAAACCTCCCTCTGAGCTGCTGACTAAGCATTATCTGCTGCAGTTATCTATGAAAGCAGGATTCTTGGTGGCCATCACATCAGAATATCCTCTGATTTCTACATTAACCAGGTTATCTATTTTCCTGTGTTTTTCTGAAAGCCACACCAGAATAGAGAGGAAACTGTCCTCCATATCTTGGACATCAGAAGTATGTTTGCCTTCTATTTGGACAGAACCAAACTGTTTAGAAGGTCTTCTGGGCTGTTTATCTCAGTTGCAGACAGATCCAAGGATCCACAGTCTTTCAAAGACCCAAACATTTTCAAAGTGAGTTTCCAGTTATGTTCTTCCTTGTTACTAGGCAGCTGATGCTCAGCCCTCTTTAAGAATAATAGCCTATTCTACAAGATCCCAAGTTACCTCCATGGCACTGTTATAAATGTATATCAATTGTTGAAATTTTGCAAAGTGGCATCCTGGGCATCAGTTTTTTCCAAACACTATATGCCGGTACAGTCTTCTAGATCAGATTTTGCTGTTGGCACACCAGTTCTTCAGTATTGGATCAAGTTCTGAAACTCCCATCTCCTTTGAGAGTAACCTTAAGTGGAGCATCCATAGGGACACTGCTCAAAGAAGAAGCTGTTTGGTCACCTTTTGCAGTGACTGGAGTTCTTTGAGATGTATGTCACTATGGGTGCTATACTTCCTGGCCTCTTTCCCCTCTGCTTTGGAGTTGCATCTTGTGGGACTTTGCGGTAAAGAAGACACTGAGGGTGGTTCACTTGCACAGTTCTGTGTATATTCTGTATGTGGCATGAGGATGCCTGGAGTACACACATGAGCTGAACAGGCACTGCTACCAAAAATCTTCAATCAAACACTCATTGGGGTGCATGCACACCTGAAGTGGAGCATCTATAAGGACACACATCTCAAAGACCTCCAGTTACTGCACATAGTGAGTAACCTCTCCTCCTTATTAATTGGATGAGAAGGATGACAGTACTGTGTGGAGAAGAATCTTCTACAGGAAGGAGGAGGAAGACAATCTAGAAAATGTGCGGTGTGGATTTCTAGTTGGAGAAAAAGTAATTCTGTCCAATCAAAGAAGACCTGTTCACCCTGATTTTGGAGAAATATAAACTGCTAGGACTGGTTTTGAGGGATCCCATCATTTCTTTCTGTACACTAACTGTTAAGGACATTGTGAACAGCAAGTAGTTTTTGGATGACATTATCAAAAGATTTGTTTGAATGGTCTCCATCTGCTGACCAGGAGAAACTATTGTCAGTATTTGGACTGCTCTAGAAGAACTTGAAGAGGGAACATTAATTTAATTAATTCAGTTTTTCCCTCTTGTGCAACACATCAGCAAAGCTTGTACCCTAATTATGGGAATTGCAGTTTAACGTTTTTTTTCATCTCTTGTGATCGTGTAGAAAATCTGGTAATATATATGTGTATATACACTTTTATTAAAACAAATATTTTATCTCGTTTTCTCTAAGAACAAATCATAATCACTGGAGGATAGAATGGAAATACTTATTATCCTACCCAGCTCTTAGAAAAAGAAAATCAGAACTTAATTTAGAAATACCAGAGATGTTGCCTAGAATGTGACAAATCTTACTCACTACTGAAGTGTGGTACAATAGTGGCAAAATGAGATTAGATGTTTTCTTGGATATCCTCAGTTCTAATTTTGCATGTAACACAGTAAGTTGTAAAGGTGATGTACTGTACTCATTTGGGATGTTTCACTGAACTATTCACTGTTACACACTTAGAATTAATTAAAAAGATGACCTCAGGGTGCAGTTCCTAGATATTGTCCTTCATAGGATTTCTTCTTCTGGCTGCTGTGTCTTACCACAGGTAAGAAATTGCTGCATTTATACCAGGTGCACAGTTTAAGCATAGACTCAGGTATTAATAGTACATATTTCAATATGGTGAAGAAATGAGGGTTAACTAGGTAATCTTGGGAGAGGTGACTTTATTGCACATACAAATGTGTAATCAAGGCATAGGTAATGTGCAAGCTTCTTACTCAGTTCTTCTTAGGGTCAAGCTGTATTATACAGGAATCTTGTTGTTCTAATCCTCTGTTTTTCAAAAGGTTGGGATGAGTATTTTAGTTTTGTGCGGGTTATGATGGATAATCTGTATTTTGAAATGAGATGAGATTTTAATGCAAAAGATAGGTAGGCCTTCAAGGCTCTAATTATTAATTTCACTATGCAGTTGGCTTCCTCTTTCAGTCAAATATTAACACGTCTTCATTTATTCTTATTTGTAGTGGATGTAAGTATAACACTAACATATTTGTAATGTGATTTGTGTATCTGTTTTATTATATTTTAATGTTTCCTTGAGTAAAGCATAAGAAGTTCAGGAGATGATTTGGAGTATACATTATCATGTAATTAACATGCTGTGGTACTGCAGTATTTCATATGTAGGTTACATTTTCTTCATGATAGCCTTTGTATTGATCATATCATATAATCAGTACTTGGTAATTTGTCATTCTACCTTAATGTGGTAGTAATGGGATTTGACATTTTGTTTTAACTGTAAATTACTAGTTCAAGATTATAAAAATACATTTAATGCTCCCACTTTGGAAGGTTGTTTTTCCTCATTGAAAGCAAAATTCAGTTTCCCTGAGCTGGAAATAAAATAGTCTGTCCTTGTCCAATATTCTAAATAACAGAGGCCAAAAATATATATGTATTGGATCAGTGTCCTCTTTGTCTTGTTTAAAATGAACACTGTGTAAGCCATTTTATTCCAAGATTGGGCTGTAGTGGCTTTGTTTAGTGGAACGTTTGAGATTCCTTTGAACAATAGCCTGGATGTTTTTGTTTTCAGAGAGCAGTTTTAAACACTGTAGTTTTGTCAGTAGTGTAATATTATAGAGAAAATCCAATGCAATCCTGTAGAACAGATGGACCAATAAACGGTTGACTAAATCTCTGTACTTATGTTAGAAGCTATTTCAAACATGTTGCCAGCAATTAATTTATTTAAATGTTGTTCTGTTTTAGAGAGCACACTGGCTTTCACTTGACAGTATGCTTTATATTAGTTGTACTCTACCATGACTGTGATCAACTATTGAAAGAGCGTATTTTTTCTTTTTTTCCTTTTTTTCCCCATCTGATTGTGCCTTACAAGGCTAGTCTTGTTATGGTCTTTGTTTAGCAAACTATATGATCAGTTTCCCTGAGATAAACTTTAAAATTAGAGCTTCTATACACAGGACATGTAATTCACAGAGAATTAAGCTAAAGCAAACTAAGGCCACTTAACTTCTGAATGATAGTGTCCCACACAGGGATTTAATGCACTTTAATTAAGGCATTTTAAGTTCACACCTTTAGTTAATTTGCTTTAATTTTCTGTTTAAACAAGCCTGTAGTCTGTTTAAGTAAGCAGTCAATTTACTGACTGTTAGTGTGGCTATATATAAGATTTGTTCTAATCTAATCTGTGAATGTAAATTTTTTAGCATGGTCATTGGTTTGGCAAAGTTCATTTTCCTCATATATTGAACAAATATATTGTTCAGCTTTTAACTCAATATGAAATGCTATGGCTGACCTTTAAAATTGAGAAACCTATTCTTTTCCCTTTTGGTATCGTTCTACTATCTGATGTGGAAAAAAAAGAAAGGAAACAAAGTGAAATTCTTGCCAAAACATCAGAGAACTAATAATGAGGATAAACTGTCTTTAACAGAGAATGATGGGAATGGAGCTAAACTTAATCTTCTGTAGAGTCTTCTTTTTCCTTTCATCTCCTCCTCATCTGAGCTAAGACTCAAAAACATTCTGAAGGGTAGATCAGGTCAGCATTTGAAAAGTAGGAAACTACCTAAACAGTAGAAGGCCATTAGTTTCTGCTGAATTTAAGATTTAATTTTAAAAGAAAGGTTTCTAGCCCTTAAGGTTTTGAAAATGAACTTTGAAATGTTAATCAGTGCAGTCCTGTCTTCCCGAGTCTGCAAGACATAGCTTTCGTGAGGAACAGCAGCAGGGTAAAATTAACAAGACAAAAATAATAACCAAAGTTGGCACACGTGACCATTTTGAATGTCATGTCATGCTGCTCGCGTCCCCAAAGCAGGGCCGTGCGGTGGCTGCTCCCCCTTCTGGCTCCGCCCCTCTGTCACATGTCAGGCAGGGGGCTGGGAGGCTGAGGGGCCAGTTAGGTGCACTGGCCAGGAGCTGCATGGTGGCCATTCCCCCCTTCTGGACCTGCCCGTCTCCCACATGGCAGCTGGGAGCTGGGAACACAGGAGGCTGAGGGGCCAGGTTGGTGCATCACTGACCCTGGCCAGGTGCTGTGCAGCAGCTGCTTCCCCCGGCTCCTGGCCAGGGTACCACTGGGCCCATGTGGGAGGGGATGGCCTCTGGGGATGTCAACGGGGGCCGGTTTCTCACAGGAGGGCCTGGTTGGTGCCCCCCCACCCCAGGTACGCCACTGCCGCAGTGGGGGTGAGGGAGAAAGCAGGAAACTGGCCCGCAGCCCTCCCCTCCTGCCCCCCCAGCCGCTGCTGCCTAATGCCCTGGCCCAAGGCACTGGGCCCACAACATGTGGGAGAGGGGGGTGGGGAAGAGTTGGCACCCCCCTTCCAAAAGGTTGCTGACCCCTGGGCTAGTAGATGTTTGGTAAACTTTGCACACCCTGTGTCAGGTTCATCAAAAATTCATCCCCTAAGGAAAGGAAATGTGATTTCAAGCAGTTTTATTTTACTACAAAAATAGTTCCTGTCTGTTTTATCATTTCTTACAAGTAGGTCTTTTCATAGACCAAAAGGATTAATTTCTTCTAAGGTTAGATTTAATCCTTCCCTTGAAGGAAAGTGTTCGTTCTTCTCTGATTCAGATGTTTTTGTAATACTATGTTGTTCAACAATTCCTTTAGTGGGCCCTCTGCTAAGTAATCATTTTCTTACAGTTCCCCACCATATAATACAATCTAAGTATAATAGATTAAATTTCATTTCATTTTATTTTTAAAATTCTTCTTTGAGTGATGGTCCCTTTGAATTCCACTGGGGATTATGCGCATGTGCCATACACTGGAGCTGGAGCTTTAAAAAGTGCTAGTGTCCGTTGTTCCATGCATGCACCCTTGATCCACCTCATTGTTTCCACCGAGGTGATAAATGGCGGGGCAGACTGACCCTATCTTCAGTTCCTTCTCACCACTGCATGATTCGAGTCAGAGCTGCTGCTGTTCTCTCATCCATTGTGAAGCACTTTCAGACTTCCTCTGAAAAAACTGTTTTATTCTTGTATATAGTTAGCATTTTATTGTTTTTGTAGTAGTTTTTAGTATTAGTAGTAGTTTTCTTAGCATTTAAGGACTTTGGAGCACTGCTTTGATGGTTTCCCACCTACTACCCTCCAGCTCTCACCCATGTCTGGATACTGGATTATGCTGAAGACGCAAGGGTTCAAGATCTTTGCTTCCTGCCCTTGCTTGTTTTCAGTCAGCGATGAGCACCAGTGCTGCCTTTACTGCTTGGGGAAAGCACAGGTCACATCCAGGTGCAGTATTCGCCTCACCTCCCTGTCCATACCCAGAAAGGCTGGGCTCTTAGCCTCAAGAAGCACCTCATGGAGATAGATATAAGGTCGCAGTTGAATCTAGGCCAGGAAAACCCCCTTGTACAAAGGCCTGAGCAGTCGAGGAGTGCACCTCCTACTGCAGAGCTCCAGTCTGGTTCTACCGGTACTAGCACTACCGAGTGCTAGTTCCTGAGGCCTAGCCCTGAGGCTCAGAAGTATGCTCATAAGCATGGCAATAAGCCTTCCTCAAGGCCCAAGAAAGACACTGCATCCACCATGAATTCCAGACACACAGAAACAGCATGTTCCTAGGCCAACAGGCATAACAAGTCGTCACATAGAATGTGGGACACATTGGTTTCAGTTGTCGAGCCTCACACCCCCTTCTTTGGTACTGCTGAAACAGCGGGAATTGTCCGAGATAGCCTTCTGCCCCCATTTCGATTCTGGTTCTGTCCATGGAATGTGTGCGGCTGACACTGCGGAGACTCTAATCAGCTCTTGGACCTCACAAACTGTTTACCCTAGGTGAGAGGAGATCCTCCATCTTCTGATGCATTTTCCTCCAAACAGACTCCTTTCCCCTGCATTGGACTTGCCACCTTCTGTCGTGTTCCTGAATGTACAGTTCTGGTGGCTCTGCTGTTTGAGCAAGAATCTGACTTCTTGGAACCAGAAGATTCAGATGGTGCACATGATCCACAGGTTCCATACTTATGACAAGAGTATCCAAAAGATCTGCTGCCCCAATGGCAATATCCTCCCTTCCCTCAGCACAGGAGCAATTGGTACCCAGTTTCATGGAGACCCCCCACAGCAACTGCTAGATACATCTAGTTGGTCATACTGGGGATCTTGGCCCCAGTATCCTTCTTCAGAATCTTCCTGTTCTGCCCAAGAGGACTCACCCGTCTCACCACTCGGGCCTTCATCAGGTAGGCATTCAGAACCGGGGTTTGATGCACTGATCAGCTTGACTCTGACAGTGCTGCCGGATCCTGAGTGGTTCCCCTCCTCATCTCCTGATGCAACAGTGTCCTTGACTCCTCCTTCCCACCCAGATGACTACTGCCAGTTCCAGGAGCTGTTAAGGAAGGTGGCTCAAGCCCTCTACATCCCACTGGAGGAGGTGCAGGATAGCCAGCATCCTATGCACATTCTGCATGCATTGGTACTGGCCAGAGTGACACCACCAATTAACAGTGCCATTCTCCAACCAGCCTGCACCATCTGGCATATCCCAGCAACTCTGAAGTGGGTGGAAAAACTGGTACTATGTACCAACGAAGGGGTCTGAGTTTCTGTTTTCTCACTCCACACCCAATTTCCTGGTTATTCAAACTGCTACTGAATGGGCCAGAAGCAGCACCCATGTTCCACTCCTACTGACAAGGAGGATAAGAGACTGGGCTTTTTGGGTTGCCAGGGCTTTTTGTCAGCCATTATGGCCAGTTAGTGGAATTTGTGGACAAGTTTCCTCAGCAGGACTGTGCCAGTTTCCAGGCTATTTTAGAGGAAGGCAAACTCATTGCCTGGACACTCCAGGCTGGAGTAGGTTCAGCAGACATGTCTTTGCTCATTAGGGCTTCAAGGATTGTCATGAGGAGGGAATCCCGGTTACATTCTTCTGGTTTCCTGAGGGAGGTACAGAACACAATTGACGACCTTTCTTTCAGTTAATCCCATCTCTTCAACTGGAAGATTGATGATTCTCTGCACTCACTCAGACTCTAGAGCCAACCTGTGATCGTTGGGCATTTATACACCAGCACCCAAGCACAAATTCTATTGGCTGCCTTCTGCTTAATGATACCAAGTTCCTCAGTTTTTCTACCAGTGGCCCAGTAAATTTCCCCACAAGCGTCAAAAGACTCAGTGGCCCCGTCTGTGTGGCCCATTAGCACAGTCATCAACACCACACACTCAGTCTTCACACAAACAATATTTCTGAATGCATCTAGAGAGCCGTCAACCACATTGCAACCCATCATTCTTTGTGCCCTTTGGGTCCTGGTTGTTATTAGACATGGCTATACAGTTGAGTTCATGATGCTACCTCATTCACATCCCCTGCCTCAATCCCACCTCTGGGACCACTCTCATGACAATATCCTAGCGCTGGAGGTGGACTCCCTTCTACAGAAAGGGGCGATAGAGCCTGTGCCCAAAACCTTTCAAGGCTCAGGGTTCTACTCCACCCACTTCCTGGTACCCAAGAAAAAAGGAAGATGGAGACCAGTCCTAGATCTCCATCATCTCAACTGCATCATACGCAAGCCAAAGTTCTGTATGGTCATGCTCGTGGCCATCATACCCTCACAAGAAAGCAGCGTGAGGTTTACAACTCTGATATGCGAGATGCTTACTTTCGCATAGATATCCACATGACCCACAAATGATTCCTCAGGTTTACAGTGGTCCCTTGACACTTCCAGTACCTGATTCTACCATTTGGACTTACCACTGCTCCCCTGGTCTTCACCAAGTTCTGCTGTATAGTGACAGTCCCATCTCTGGCATCAAGGGATCCTCATCTTCTCATATCTTGATGACTGGCTACTGACAGCATGATCCAGACACGAGGCTCAAGCATTGACTTTTCTTCTGCCTTTTCTTGCTCTGTGGGTGAATGTAAACATAGAAAAATCTACACAGTCCTACACAGTCACTAGAGTTCATCAGGGCATGCATCAACATGGTCTTTGCATGTGCCTGCCTACTACAGGACAGGTTCTTGACCCTGCTAGAACTGATTGCCTTGGTGATGTCCAGTCCTTTGGTTCCAGCTGGAACTTGCCTTTCCCTTCTTAACCACATGGCGGTGTGCACGTACGTCAATGCCTTTACTCGTCTTTGCTTCCAGTGTCTACAACTGTGGCTATGGAAAGCCCATTCTCTAATGCTTCATTCCATGGACGTCCTACTGAGTTTTCCCCTGGAAGTTTTTTCCTCCCATCTGTGGTATATGGATTCAGATCAGGTTTGCATTGGAATGCGTTTCCTTCCATCCTCACCAGACATGACGATCATCATGAATATGTCGCTTGATGGATGGAGCGTCCACCCTGACAAAGACATGACACAAGTGACTTGAACTATTGGGAATCCAGGATGCACATCAACATCTTAGACCTTTGGGTGGTACAGAGAGCATGTTGCACATTTCTCCCAACTATCTGCTCCTGCCATGTTCTCATCGCATCAGACAACACCAACGTATTTTGTTTACTATGTACACAAGGGATCACGAGGTGCCAGTGCTTTGTGTGGAAGCAGTTTGCCTCTAGAAATGGTGCATTGGACATGATATCCTATTGTCGGCAGCTTATCTCATGGAGAGTCAGAATGTGATTTCAGATACCCTCAGCAGGAATTTTATGTCTGACCATGAATGGGAACTACATGACTTTGTGGTCATGGATGCTTTTCACCATTGGGGGACTCCAGTCAGGGATCTCTTTGCCTCCGACACCAACACCAAATGCATTCAGTACTGTTCCATAGGCAGGCTCGGAGCTGCTCCCAAGGTGATGGCGTACTCATTGGATGGTCAGACCAGATCAATTATGCCTTCCCTCCCCTGCCCCATGTTCTTTACAAGATTCAGCAGGAGACAGTGACAGTAATTCTGATGGCCTCGTTCTGGCCTTGCCAGTTCTTGTTTCCTGTTCTTCTTTACATGTTGAAGTATCCTCCTCTCCTGCTACTGACATTCCCGGAACCGCTCACACAACACAATTGCAGGATCAGACATCCTGACCCACAGACATTTCATCTGAGAACCTGGTTTTTGGATGGGCATTTTTGCTAGCATGGGAATGCTCATTGGCAGTGTGAGACGACCCCTGGAGTAGCAGAAAGGAATCTACAAGGCAGTCATAGGAAGCCAAATGGAAATGCTTTGCCTTCTGGGGTCAACAGAAAGGTCTTGCTTCTGAGATCATAGGCATTCCTCTCCTCTTTACCTTGAAGGCATTGGGGCTTGCTCTGAGCTCCATCAAGGTGCATGTAGCAGCCATTTATGATTTCCATCTCCCTTTGGAGGTGCACTCGGTTTTCAGTCATCTGTTGACTATATGATTCTGGAAGGGCCTCATGCAGATGTATCCTCCTGTTGAACCCACTGCTCCCCACTGGGACTACAACTTTGTCCTTGTGACACTGATGAAGTTGCCCTTCAAACCTCTGTCATCCTGCTCCCTTTCCCTTCTTTCCATGAAGATTGCTTTTCTTATAGTTATTACCTCTGCAAAATGGGTGGGTGAATTCAGGGCCATCATGGCAGGCCCTCCCCCTTCATCACATTCCATAAGGACAAATCTGTCAAAAGTGGTTTCCCACTTTCATCTCAATCAACCCATTCACTCACTCACTTTCTTTCTGAAGCCACACACCTCAGAGGAGGAACAGCACCTTCACTGCCTTGATGTCCCTAGGGCCCTGGCCTTTTACCTACAGAAGACAAAACTAGTCAGGTAGTCTCCTAGACTATTTGTCACTATAGCAGAAAGGATTAAGAGGCAGGCCATTGCCACGCAGAGGATTTCTAAGTGGGTTTTGGGGTGCATTATGGTATATCTTCTCTCCTTGGGGTACAAGCCCATTCCACAAAAGTGGCTGTGCTTCACGACGTGCTGCTCACAGACATAAGACAGCCACGTGGAGTTTGGTACACGCCTTCCCTTCCCATTATGCCCTGGTGCAAAACTTTGTGACGGATTCCATGTTGAGTGTGGCTGTCCTCCTCCACTGTTCCATTATCTTCCTTGCACCCTCCTCAAGATTAATACTGATTGTTAATCACCCTCAGTGGAATACAGTAGGGACCATCACTTGAAGAAGAAGAGGAGATTACTTACCTGTAACTGGAGGGTCTTTGAGATGTGTGGTCCCTGTTTGCATTCCAAGCCCACCCTCCTTCTCCTCTTATTGACTTGTGGTGGAGAAATAACTGAGGGCACAGGTGGTCCATCCCACCCTTTATCGTCTTGGTTGAAATCATGAGTTGGATCAAGGGCTCATGCGCGGACAAATGAACACTACTATTTTTCAAAGCTCTGGCTCTAGGTTCATGGCACATGCACATAACCTTCAGTGGAATAAATACAGGGACCACACATCTCGAAGAACCTTCAGTTACAGATAAGTAACTTCCTCTTCTACACTTTCTCCCAAGTACTATATTATATAATAATTCCAATGAATATTCAAATTGCACTTTTTTTAGGCTGGTGTTGAAAATGCTCTAGGTAAGCTTAGTTCTGTGTGTACTTCTGAAATGTGCAGAAGCAAAATAGTATTTGTGCTGCATAACTTAGTTGTTCTCCAGTTTATACTAGTATGGTTTAGCGCTGATCGAATTCTGACTAATTAAATATGCATAAAATTTTCTGTAGAAAACTAATACTTACATGTACACTCCATGTGGCTTAAGAGGTTTGGTAGAGTAACTTTCTTACAGGAACTCAGTAGAATTAAAAGAAGGAAGTTTACCTTGTAGGGTAGGAAAATCTCATGAAGGGCTGATGATGGATTTTTAAGTGACATGAATAGTGAATATGTTTTTGCATGTGTTTATATATGCTAATATAAATTCCTTTTGAAAAAAACGAAACTGTTAAATATACTTTAAGCATGGGAGGGCAATTTTTTTTTTCAAATTTAGGTACCTAAAGTTAAAGGCCTAAATCAATCTTTAGTTACCTAAGTAAGCAGTCTGATTTTTAGAAGTACTGAATACCCTCAACTGCCATTTAAATTATTTTTACTGATGTTATTCTCTTTCTATCCACTTTGTTTCTAAAATCACTTTGCCTTATGTGATACGGTATAGAGGCCTGGTGTTAACTTAAAAATTAGTACTAATTTCTAGTTTGTGTGTATGCATTTTAAAAAAGGCAAAGTAGTTTTTGTTATAAACTGTAATGTCACAGTTGAGTTTTTGATAGCTCCTGGCTGTCATGAGTTAGAAAAAGCATTTTGTCATTGGATAGTTGAGACTCCATTTCTCTAATTACAGTCACATGTAGCAGTTATACAGTGTATTTAATGTTCAAAACACTTTATAGCTATTATTTAATTAATCCTTACCATGCCCATATGAGTTAGGTATGTGATTTGCACACATCCAGTGATATAAAGAATGCACTTGGGATCTTGAAACCAAATAACCTTGCAAAAGCCTGGAATTAAGAGTTAAGTCTGTATATAGAATTGACCATGGGGGATAAAGATGTGAGATTGCAGGTAAAGCTTTCCTGTTATCTCATTGAAGGGAAAGGCAGAGAAATGAGTAAGACTGTGTTGCTAGAATAATTCCTGAAACACTGGAACAGTTGATAAGTGGTTGATGTGCATTATGACCCCACAGAGAATGAGACTATATAGAGAGTGTTTTTTTTAAATCTGAAACTAAAAAGCAGTTAGATAGTTATATTTTGAATCAGAAAACTTTGTCATCCACGAGTAACTTTGGAGACATAACAGATTCCATAATTAGAAACAGGATAGTTTATAGAACGCCTGATTCCATTTTACAGGAGAAATAGTTAAGAAAAACAGAACTAACCCTGGAAAAATACATCCAACTAGCAAGGAAAGCTGAATTGTCTAGGGAAAGGATGAAAACAATGACAGCTGTTAGTGCAGAATGAGTAAGAAGGCTGAAGCTAAAGTAGTTAAGAGAATGCTAAGCCAGGCAAGCCTCCTGCTGCTGTGAAGGACCCAGGACCTAAGAGCACTGTGCACAGGTGAGCAGATCCGGGTCCAACCATCATAGACTCACAATGCAATGGCAAAAGGCCAAATAAAAAAATCCACCCTCCAAAAGCAGGCAAACAGTCCAAGCTGCAGTGGAACACAGGTCATATAAAGTAGTTACAGACTCACAACATTGATGGAAATGCGACTGCAGACAGCTGTGGAGTAGTGTCAGATGAGTGGCACACTTGGACAGAGAGGACCAAAGCTGGGACAAGAAAAGCTCTCACAGAATTTCAGCCATCAGCTGGCCTGACATAGGAGAGTCAGAAGAAACAAGGTATAGGAACAACTCATAGGACCAAGAGGACTCTACCCAACAAAATGAAGACAGCAGCATGGTTGAAGCAAATTCCTCATCAGTAGCGATAATACAAGCAACAAGAGACTTTTTCAAAGACATCAGCTTACTGGAAGAAACTGAGGCCTGACAGGCTGGTGGTAAAGGCCATGATCCTATGGTAGGCTATATACTAGTAATCTCTGGCTGTAATAAATCAAAAAATGCTGCACAAAGGACAGTAACAACAAAAGCTGTTAAAAGGAAAGATGTAACAATCTGCATGTTACTTGAAAAGAGGAACACAGGTTGCAAGAGGAAGGACCAGGAAGCCAATCTGTTTGCACATGTTTGGAATGCTAGCTGCTGTTGCTGCACTTCCGTAAATAGCTCTTTTAATAAAGAGCCAATTTAAGTTTTAGAAGCATGGAGTCCTCATGTTATTACCAAGTATGTGGTATATGACACAGCCTAAAACAATCTGTAGTGAAAAGGTTGAATATGTTAAGTATATATTTACATCTTTTTTAACTGATTCACAGTTGGTAAGAGAGAAATGAAGATTCGTTTGTGGTAGGTTCTTTTGATTTAAGTGGTAGCTATTTTAAATCTGTTCTGAATTTTGGATTGTTAGATGTACTCCAAATAAAGATGAATTGGTGGTAGGCAGAATGAAGATATGGGGCCAAAGATACAGAGATAATTACAATTTATTCCATGGCTGCCAAAACAAGTAATGTATTATGAAGGTGATCTCACCATATGTGCGGATGGGCAGATATAAATTTGAGGAAGATTCCTTTCATGAAAACTGAAAATGAGACTCATTGCCTCTGATATCTATGCTTGGATTTGGCTCCCTGTCTAGATACTCCCCCCTCACACAGAATAGCAATATAACTGGATTGTCAAATATATTAATGAGAATGTGTTGTTGACTTGTATGACCTGCAGAGTTGATGGGAGATGACACATAATGTTAAGGGTGATGGCTGCTGGCCCAACCAGCTGTCTGAAATATACTCAGACTGACAGCTCCTGATAATTGTCACACACATTTGGAGTTCAGCCCCTGTAGTGGAAAATAGTTTAAACATACACAGTGGCTGAATTGCATTGTTTAACTCATTTGAGTAGGTAACATTTCAATAATTTTTACAAATATGCCATATAAAGATTCCTGAGAAGCAGGTTGGTGTCCTGTAAATATTTTCTTTCTTGCTATAAGACAATACAGTTGAAAAGAGTTTGCAAAGATTTATTTTTCTATAAAATAGTTATCTTCTGTGCTGTTGCTCATCGTTCATGTATAAGCTACACATCCACTCAACTAGCACTTCATCTTTTCTACTGTGGATGGAAGGTTGCTTTTCTATTTAAAGCATTGGAAGTCTCATCTCTTCAACAGACTCCTCCTGTGACCTTGGGCAAAATGAGGTTGATAGTACTGCCTTGTCTACATGGTCATTTAGTGGGTGGCAAGCTGGTATGTAAATTTAGAGCATACTACTATCTGTGCTGTGTGGGCTTTGCTACCACACACTTGAAATTCCATAGTGCACTTTGATGTAATTTGGAATGTTTAGAGCATGGTAGTGAAGTGCAAGTGAACAGTTAGGGTATAGCTGATTAGTGTGCTGTAAATGTACACTCCAGATTGCCATTCGCCAACTGATCATATCAATAAACCCTATTTTTTTCCCATTTTTTTTGTCTTGTCCATTTAAATTGTAAGGTCTTTGGGGGAGCAGCTGGCTATTACTATCCATTTGCACAGTGAGGCCCTGATATTAGTTGAATCCTCTAGGTTCTACTGATGTATCAATAATTTGATGCTAATAAAGAAGTCAAATATTTATGCTGTAGAATTTTGCTGTGAAAATACGGAATTGTTTCTTTGGATAAAGAAACTAATAGTCCAAGAGACAATAGAACACCTCCTATAATACTAATATATGTCACGATAATAAAATAAACTGTGGGGGCCGAATTCTGTTTGATACTCCAGATTCACATCAGTGTAACTCCATTGATTTCCATGTAATAATTTCTAATTTACGTCATTGTACATGAAGAGCAGAATTTGGCCCTCTGTACATACAGGAAATATGGTGACAAAATGAAATATGTGTGCATGCAGATATTTGCATGGTTTGTTTTTGTTTTTTAAATATGTGGGTTTTACTGGGGATTTCCTCTCTACCTGCCACTTTTAATGGCAAAATACAGCACACGGGCATATTTATGTGGCTCAAGTAGTAAGTAGTGGTGGATCAAGGTTTTCATGTTACTGGAGGTGTAGTTCACCATAGAATGCACATGCTATTCAGTTCAGCATGTTTAGTTATATTTGCCCATGTCACAGGAGAAGTTCTTGAGGATTTATTTAATGTGTGTAGAGTTCTTTGAAGATGAAAAGTGCTATCTCATTGCCATTTATTATTAGTATTAGCAATCCTAGAATACACGCTGTAATTTAACTCAATATATAATGCATGTAATCTAACTAAATTAATTTGCATCAGTTTATCTGTGGAGAGTATCAAAAATAATAATAATGCACTCTTGTGCCTAACAGTTTTTTAAAAGAGACTGAAGTTGTGATCTTATGGCATAGTATTAAAATATTGAGAACCAAATGCTTCCCCCTTTGCTGTGCATTCAGTTTTCATTGGCTTTGTCTACATTGGATAATTTTAGCAAAAAATTTCTACAAATCCCACCACTGATTCAGCTGCCCTGGTTGGAGTCTTAGTATAGGCAAGCCAGCAGTGGCTGGTGGATTTGTACCTCCCTATCAGTAAAAGTTTCTGTTTAGCAATATTGTTCAATAATAAATACATGATATAATGCAAACATTCTTGTTACAACTAATAGGATCAAGAACACATTTAAAAACAATGTAGGGTATACTTCCTTGATACTTGAAAGCATTTAGCTTTGTGTCTTACAATGCAGAGAAAGTATGCTTGCATTTACTTTAACCGCAGACCTTGGTTTGTGCATATGCACAAGTAAGTAATGTGCTTTTACAGTATTGCCAACTCTCACAGAACATTTTTGGTTCTTTTTAAGGGTTTTTGTGAGTTTTGTATATTTGCCTTCAAAGTTTTGCCTGTGTCCAAAATGACTGTTGTTTCTCAGCAAGATGGCTGACATGTCTCTGTAACCCTTGTAGCAGAAAGTGAATCTGAGGAGTGTGGCATGATAAAGAGGGAGAATGTGATTGGGAGCAGATGGTGAGGGGAAAGGAGGGAAAACAGCAGGGGATTGAATGTAAGGGTAACCTGGAGGTAGATAGTATGAGGGGTAACTGCCTAGACTGTGTAGGAAAGGGAGGGGAAGGAGATAGAAGAGATAAGTATGAGCATATTGACTCCCCTCTGAGGAGCAAACAGGGAGGGAGGCCTGCATTTAGTGTGTGTGTTAAATGTTGAACTTTGAACCTGAAATAATCATATGTAAAATGGAGATGGGAAGCTTCCCCCAAAAGTGAAAATATCTGAAGGGTGATATGGGTGGGGGCTGTTACATCTCCTCAGCTTTAAGACAAACTAATTATTTTTGAGGTCTGACTCATGAGTTTTGAACGTTTAAGATTGACAATGCTGGTTTTATCTACTAATTTAATAAATGTAATCATTACAAAACAGATATTTTAGAGGTTGATGAATAATAAAAAAGGATAAAGTCTCTTGATGTCCAATATTGTAACAGGACAGCATTGTATAGTGGCTAAGTACCGGATGTTTTATCTTGGAACTCTGATTCTATTACTAACTTGCTATATGATCTTGGGCAATCACTTAACCTCTGTTTGTTTTTCCAATTCTAAAATAGGAACAGTAGTACTTCCCTTCTGTCCCCAACCCTCCTCATGGGAGTGTTGTAAGGATAAAAATGAGTTCATGTCTTGAAGATATCCAGCATTATATAAAAGGCTAAGTATTACTTTTAAAATGGTGGGAAAATTATCATTAGAAGAAGTGACAATCTTCCAGACACAAACTTATTTTTGAAAGATCGAAACTTCTTGTAATTTTTGAGGAATATTGGAATCACATCTGTAATCAAGTACTTCCACAAATTTGTAAAGCTCTAGTAATTTTAGGTCCCTCCACACTTCACAAGTCAAAACTCCCTGATCATTTCCAGACAGAAGTGATTGGTTAAAAAAGAAGTACTTGGCTGACTTTATTGCTATGATATTTTAATGTTAAGCTATTTAATATTATTACCCTCTTTTTATATAAATGGCTCAATGTTGAAGTGAATCAAGTAGAATTCTTACATACTGCATCATGGCACACTAAGCAGATAAAAGAAATTAATTTCCAGGAAAAAAGTAAATTAAAAAGTAAACAAAGTTTACTAAGTAAGAATAAGGATGCATTTCCAATTACACACACTCAAAAGCTAGAAAATCAGAAACTCAGTCAGTCAGCCTTGCTAGACAGTATGAGGGCGTTACAAAAATAACTGCTAGGTGAACACTATTCTGTCAACAGCAAGCAGGCTGGTTTCCTATGCTGCCTACTAAGTTGTTTAAAAGCAACCGTGTTCATTTTTTTCCATATGTAAAGAACCATTTTTTAAAATACTGCTTTCATCTTGACTGGAAATCTAAGAAAATATATTGAAAAGTGCCTGAGGCACAGATTGTTAAAAGGTTTCAGGTACCTTAAGATACAGATAGACACCTAGTGGGATTTCCAAACACACCTAGATGTCTAACTCCCATTGATTTGAATTGGAGTTTGGTATGTTGGTGCTTTTTTGCAAATCCTTCAGGGTGTCTACATACCTTTAAAAATCTGGCTCCAAGTGACAGAAGAGCCTAAGTTCCATTTATAAAAGAGACTTGTCTCTTGAGGCCAGATCTTTTAACATAGTTAGGCATTTCACTCCCATTAAAATCAAGAGGAGTTAGAGGCTAAAATGCTTTTGAAAATGTGGCCCTTAGTAGCCAAAATCCTACTGACATTCAGTGAGATTTAGGGCCCAAAGTCACTAAGTTACATTTGAAAATGAGATTTTGACAGTTTTGAAAATGTTACCTCCAGTCTCCAATTCTCTGTCTTCCTCAGCTTAAAATTGTTTCTCAGACATAGGTAGATATAGAAACACACACACACAATTTTTCTCTCAGTATATTCACTTACAAGTTTGTGTGTGAACAGCTTCCATTCACATGCTAGAGGCTGCAGTTGTTGAGCAGAAATAGCTCAGTTGATACACTTCTCTTCTCTGCTGCATTAGTACTTAGATAGCACTGGAGCAGCTCTCATTGTTTTGCACAGATCTGTTTTTTCCGTAAAGCTGCCTGTGGCAATTGTGCTCATTCTTCATTACCCAGGGGCTTCACCAGCTATAAAATAATGTATCTGTCTGCTTAGTATAATATATTTTGTTCCCTAGAGAAGTAGAATAGTGGAGAACAACTTCTTTGCTGACCATGCAAACCTGACCTCATTGAGGCAGGCTCTTAAATCTGTGGTCAGTAGGAAAGTAATGGTGGTTTGTCTAGATCCCTGATAATGACTTGTAAAGCATAGTGCTGGTCAGAAATAGCATTAAAGTGCTGTACAAGTCACTCAAAACTTGATAGGAAAATTATTTATAAACTTCTTTTTTGTACTTGAGTGTCATATCAAGCACTTATAATTCACACTGAGCTTTGGATAGGGGCAGACAGAAAGAAACAAATTACGGGATGAACAAAAGAAAAACAATGTCTGCAAACTGTCTTCTGTGGCTCCTCAAGCCACCCAGCATCATTGTAGAAACAGAGACGAATCAGAGGTGTTTATTTTTATTACTACTACTACTACTGCACAGTTCCTTTTAGTTGTATATTTGACTCTGATATTTTAAAAGGAAAATATGGTTTGTGGATAATTTTCGTCAAAAACTATAAAATGGGCAAACTAAGCTAGTTCTGTAATGTATAATTGAATAAACAATTGCAGATAATTTTATTTTACTGTTAAAAGAACTTTTTTGTAAAGATTGCAATGGAACTACTCATGAAAATACAGTTATCTAGATACGGAAGTATTCGCAGGATTATTCTTCTTCCTTTATTTTCAATTAGTGCGTAAGTGCCCCAGTTATAGACCTAGGTCACATTCTGCTGAGCACTGTTTAAATATAAAAATAAAATAAATAAAAAGGTAACAAAAAGATGGTCTCTGCCCTAAAGAAACAACAATCTAAGTATGAGACATGGGACAACAGGTGGATAGCACAGACAGAAGGGAGCGTAAGGAAACAATGAGACAATATTTTAACATATTCTCTTAGAATTAGTTATTTTCTAATTTAATATGTTAATAAATAATAAACAGTAGAAAATTGTATTTCAGGAAGATTTTGTACACAGTGAAAATGAAATGAAGTATGAGAACACAGTAATACAATAGTAAAATAGTGAGAAAAAATAATTTTGTCCATGAGTTTTGCATAGTTATAAAGTACAACTTTGATGTGACTGTTTTATTTGTGATTATTCAAAATGGAACCATACTAACTCATTATCAGTACCTGCACGTAAACACACAAATATTGTAAGATGATTACAAATTGCTGTCAGTTACATTTCACATGTTTAGAATTCACACCATGAAGAAATTGCCAGTAGAATCTGAATTAGAAGATAGATAGTAATAATGGGTTTTTAAAAAATATTTTCTCTAAATGATAGAAACTTTACAAAGAGATTGTCTTAATTTTTAGAAAATCTGTCCTAGTGCAACATCATATTATCATTATTGCTTCGGTATGGTGTATCTGTTCCTAGGTCTTTCTTGAGTTGAACTTTAAATTGTGGTGTTAATCTTCTGTTACATTTACCGTCATTAATAATTTCTTTTTAAATTAATTTTGTCTTACACTTGCCAGCTATGCAATGTTGATTCAAGGGAGATGCTAGAAAACTGTGATTAAAATGATTTGTGATTTTAATTTCTAAGTCTTTTTTATATTTGAAATTTTTTGTGAAAGGCTATGGAGAGATGTATTGTGTTTAAAGTATACTTTTGTGCTGATGCAGTACAGCTGCAAGGTGGTAAGGTTTTCTTTAGCTGCCCTCTGCTTTTATTACTCTTTTATTAAAACCTCAGGCACCATGTATTTAAGCTCACACTAGAGCATTGCACCTTCCCACAACTCCAAACATAATCAGTGATTTTCAAGCCAATGTCTGGTCCACAGTCTCCATTGCCAGAAAAGTCAATGAGTTGAGAGAAATCAGGTAGAAAATCATGCCTTAATTTTATTACTGGAAAGTGGTGCTGAGAGTATTCCTATCAACTACGAAGTAATATTGATTTCCCATTTAAACCAAAGTTTATAAAATGATCAATTTTCAATTTTGGAAAGGAGCCTTAATATTAATAAAATATATTTTCAGTAGGAAGACAATTATAACTTCACAGTAGTAACAGTATAGTTACCATGTAGTTAATGTACCAGGATTCTAAGTAAAAACGTGTTAAGCATGAGACTAAAGGGTAATACTAAGTAATTCAGGGAGTACCTACAGCTTATGGTTCTCTGATTTAACTGTGCTGTAAGTTCATATAACAAAAGTTAGAGCCATAGTATAGCTACCATGTGGTTACAATGTAACTACACTATAGTTAATGTGCCTATGTTATAAACTGTATCTGAATTATTAAATGCAACTCTTTAAGAACTTGTCTGCAATAGCCACTTTGGGGAAATCTTCCATGGTTGCATTAACACTGTTGTAAATCCACTAACAGCAACGTTAGTGTAGAAAGGGCACAGGCAAGTCAACAACAGATGGTTAAAATCTACAAGCCCTGTTTATATTTTGACTTCCAAAGTTTTTCCTATCTGTTAAACTGAAACTGTGGTAGGGTAAGGGGGTGATTTCTCCAGTATTATTAGCATAGACATGACCTCTTACTCTAGGTATGTACAACTGAATTTTCACCATCCACTGACTCTGAACTTAAATGATGATAGCCGTCTAGACACCACAATGGAAAAAAGCACCACAAGCAGCTGGCACATTGTCTTCTCTAGAGCTTCCACTGTTACTGCGAGGTGTGATACCAAGTTTGGAAGAGAAATGTTTCAATCTTTATTTGATTAATGCAGTGTCAACTCCTCATTTCCACGGTCCAGAGAGGATACTGCTTGCCTGTCACCTACTCAAAGAAGAAATAACACTTACTTAACAGTACAGAAAAACTGTGTTTCTTTGAGATGATGTCAGAGTGGATCCCATGATCCACCTTCCATCCCCACTTTTCAGAGTCCTCAGCAACAAGGGCTTTGAATCACAAGGGAACTAAGGGAGAATAGTGGCTACTCCACCTGTTACGACTTCTCAAGGGAGCACTGACACACTGTTATTCAAAAGACACCGATCTTGTACTCATAGGGTGCATGTGCACCTTTAGTGGGATCTGGCCTGACAATAACATCTTGAAGAACCACTGTTACTGTAGGATAAGTGGCTGTTCTCTGTGCTGCCTCACTGTTCTGTTTTAACAAAGGAGAAAATGCTTGTCAGAGCCTATAAATTCCAGGTAGAATCTGAAATGGCAGAAAGTATGTTTTTACATTAAAATTTGTTTCATTCATCTCCAGGAACCTCCATCCCATTTTAAGTGTGTTCTGTCTAATATCTATTAGAATTTAGTTCTGTTTAAGTGTTCATGAATTTATTTTCTATTTTGTGTTTAATGTTGCATGTGGAATAAGTCGTCTTGCAGTTCATTATTTGAGCATAATCTGTGCTGTGCTGAGTGGGAATGCTGAGGAAGGTTCTAAAAGCTATGAATCATCATCTCTCTTTCTTGTCACTGTTTATAGGGAAGGAAGCAATTTGTAATTTCCAGATTATTGGATATAGGAGACTTAAAATGAACTGATTGTTTTAAAAATACCTTAACTAGTTAGCAAAACTTTATCATAGAGTGTATACAGTAAGTAATACATTCTTAATCCTCTTCTTATTGGACGAGGAGCTTGCTAAACCAATTTCGTGGTATTCGTATTATGAAATGCAGAGTCCTCAGACCACCATCAGATCTGGTTAGAGGACAATCATCAGTGATGTGTGACATTTTCTGTCTTTGACTGGAACCGCATGTGGAATACTCTCATTGGTCCCAGTTGTGAAGGCTGGCTGCGCATTGATCCTGGCCTGTTTGAAATCGGTTCTAAAGGGCCCATGAGTGGCCTGGTAGATCAAAGCTGGGTACTCTCATGGTCGGGTCAGTTATAATAGACAGGTTTTTGATGTCAGCAGTAGACTATTTTTCATGCCATATCGACATTGCAGAGTAATCTGTAAGGGCAAGTGGGCCCACAACAGGTGCCTGGAAGACGCGCGCTCTTAGCTCGTTGTAGAGGTCTGTGAGTAGGCTTGAGTTTGCCCTGATCTTCTCAACCATTCTGGCTGTAACATTATTGGAGGAGTAATGTTGCTTAACACCAGGGTCCATGGTACTTGTACGGATCGAATCATCCCAATTTTGATGTGCATATTTGAGTGTAGTAGTGTGTCAGCCAATTTCATGTGAAATGAATGGAGCCAGACCAGAGTACAGTATTCTGCTGTAGAGTAACAGACTGCTAAAACAGATGATGAGAATTTGATCATTTGCTCTCGAAGAAGTGCTGGCCAATTTTCTTAGAAGGTTGTTACACATCCTCACCTTAGCCACAGTTTTCCTCAGGTGGTTGAGATATATCAGAGATCTGTCCAGGGTTACTCCAAGGTAGATTGAGTAGTATTCTTGTTTCAAGCGATATCCATTAAGAAAGATATTCAGTTCTTGGTCTGCTCTGGCATTGTAAAGATGGGACACGCTCAAAACTATATTCGTCACACTTGGTTGTAAATGTCACCAACAACAGTATTCATCCATCTTACTCGTTGGCGTTTAGGGTTTCTTCAAGTTCTGGAAATAACTGTGCTTGGGCACCTAAGCAAATGTCATCTGCGTATGTGAACTTGTGAGACTGGGTGGACGGAAGGTTGCTTGTCTACAGGTTGCAAAGCGTTGATGCTAGCACAGAGCCTTAGGGTAGATCATTGGTTTGTCTTTTCCACACATTAATTCTGTCTTGATTTTACACTCAGAAACGTTTATTGTGGAGGAGATGGTCAACGATGTTGACTGCCCATGCAATTTGACTAAAAGTCCCATGTGGTATTATATTGTATCACATGCTGCTGTCAGGTGCAGATATATGGCTCCTGTCTTCAGTTTTTTCTGAAAACCATTTTAAATGAATATTGTCAAAGCTAGCACTTGATTACAAGTGATCTGACCTCTCCAAAAGCCAGCCTGCTAGATGCTGCATAGTGACTCCACTTCTGGGGAGATGCATTGAAGGTGCTACATTCTTAATAGACAAGTGAATGTGGAGTCATAACTTGTCCAGTTTTATAGATTAGCATGTTGTGGTGGTACATTGGGAAGGGTGGAGGGATATGAGCATTTTTTTAATTGTAAAAGGGTGTAAGAGTAGTGTGAACGAGACAGAAGGTGAGATTATTCTTCATTTTGAATGGATACATTATATATTTATAATAATACCACATATATGATGGTGAATTTCATGTTGTACTATATCAGTTAGTGCTACAAATTATAAAACATTTTGAGTACCTCACCTCCACTTTGCCTACAACAAATATGCATATTTTGAGTACAAGCGATGCTGTTGAAGTCAGTGGATACATCTGCTTAAAGTTATACCTGTGCTTCAGTGCCTTGCTACATTAAGACTTAATCCTCCTTCTGACATTCCAAATCCACAAGCAACTTCAAAGCGAGACTCTCCCCTGACAATGAAATGTTTCCATCTTTCTGTTCTGAATGCGGGATCCAAACCTTCATGTTAAATTGGTCACTTCAGAGAAATACTGTTTCTTAAAACATGCAGTACACTGTGTGGTGTACATTGAAGACTTTACTGGTACTATTTTGAGATAATCTGCATAATTCACTGGCCTTTCTGTTTGCTAGTAATGCAGCCTTGTCAACTGATGTTGATAACATTTTATCCCATATTCTCAGTGTGTATACGGTTCACATATGTTACACATACATCATATTGTGATATAAAGGTTTTATTCCCACTTATTGGTGATGAACTCAGTATTCATGTGACAATAAACAAATCTCAATTCCCTCCAACGTATGCACACATTCACATATTTAGTTGATACTACATGCTTATCTGCATTAAGTAGCTCTTTGAGTGGTTTTAGATTTTCCCCCACCTCCAATGCCAGTTTAAGTACTTCACCTTCTATTTGAACAATTACGTTAAATTGATATGGGCTAAATTGGGAATGTCCAAAAGTGAAAAACAAAAACAAGTTATCTCCTTCATGGCTGTAACTTATTCCATTGTTGGTGAACCATCTTTCTTAATGGGTTGGTTTTCTTGCTGTGGTGTATGTAGGCTTCATTTTAATAAATAATATATATTTTTCTATAGGAATTACAAAGCTCTTTCTTGTAGCTTTGAATTAAACAAACAGGAAGTACTACAGAATGTGAGTAGTAAAATATTAACCACAAATTTAAATCTGAGTATTTAAAGTTGTGCTTCTAAATAAAAGTGACTTGGTTTCCAGAGATTCTGAGCACTTTCAATTCCCACGGAACATCAGGGCAGTTTTTTTTAGGAGCATAAACGCTGATTTAGCAGCCTAATTTTAAGTAGGTTTGAAATTTTTGGCTATTTGGTCTTTTTGAATTTTTAGTTTCCATTTTTCTTGTTTGCAGTCTGATCTTTCTTGATGTTCACTGTAGTTATTATCAGTTTAAAAATGTCTGAAGAATGACAGTGACTGAGGTAGAGTCTTTCCATAAAGGTTGGCCTTTCAACTGCTTGCATTACAAGGATGTTGACTAGCAGTTGACAAATATTAGTTGAGCTGTTCAACCTAGAGATCTGTAATATTTGCCAGGAGTTTTTTACAAAAGAATGCGTGCACATTGGCTGGTCTTTTACCACGGGAAGAAGTTATTCTAAGATGGAGTTCACATTCAGCATCTGCTTCTTCAAAGACAAGTGTTGTTGTGACTGAGTCAGTCCCAGGATATTAGAGAGACAAGGTGCTCAAAAGCTTGTCTCTCTCACCAACTGAAGTTGGTGCAATAAAAGATATTACCTCACCCATCTTGTCTCTTTAAAGACAAATGATATATATCAGAGCATTTGTTTATTATAAACAGGCTATTAGGTCTTAACCTGAAAACCAAGAGGGTAACATAGACGTATAAAGTCAATAAGAAAATTTATACTCTGGTCTCTTATTTTTTACTGTATTTTCTAGTCTGCTTCCAAAGTAGTTCACTCCATGTGATATCTAAAAGCCTGCACTGTGAGCTGCTCCAGTATTGAGTAGCTGGCACTTGTTGGTTTAGTTCAGTGATTAGTAGAGCTGGTGGTGTATTCTGTTGGCAAGATATATTTTATTACAAGACTTTTCCCCTCTGTAAATAAGAGACTGTTATAGAGTACTTGGTTAAAAGAAAATAGCAGACCCAGTCATTTTATTCCACTACTGAAAGAAAGCCTCTGTTCTGTTCTGTAGGTTGGCAGGAACTTCAGCCAGAGGAGTGCTATTCTGTTGGCCCACCTTGTTGGCAGGAATTAGAACACTGTATAAAGCTGAAGAAGTTCTGCAGACTTACTGGTTATGCCTACACTCAGCTAGAGGTGTAGATGTATATGGGCTAGCTTTCATTGAGTGACTGCACCTACATTTCTATTTTTAGCATGCTAGCTTGATCAAAGATAGTATATACATACGTAGCCAAACTGCAAATTACACCTCCAGGTTGAATGCCCAAAATGATAGATGCTTCTTGTTAATAACTTCAGTGTGCCCCTCTATCAGAGGGGTTGGAAAAAGGGAGAACCTGGACTACATCTATTGTCTTTTTGTAAATCAGCTTTTAAGTTTATTAGCAAATAATTTGCAGTTATGCAAATTGGCTTATTAAATTGTTTGCATAAAATACTAAACAAAGAGCAGCACAAAACTTGGCAGCTATGTATGTATGTATGTTTATTTTTGTTGACCTATAGCCTCTGGAAGAAACTGACATTCTTTCTGTTTCTACTTAATTGAGAGAGGTTCAGAAATGGAAAGGATACAAACTCTTTGAAAATTATTAGGCTTGTCAGATATATTATACTATTAATGATTTACGAGCTAGTCTTTGTTATAATATGAAGGGGCAATAACTTCGGTTATGTCAAAGTTCCAACTACAGTCCTGTTTTGTCTGACTGAATTCCCCTTATAACAAAAACAAAAATCAAACTTAAAAACATTTGAAGTACTATAATTTCTTTTTGAGATTATAAAAGCTTTTTAATGGCTCCTTTTTGAAATGTTTGGAGGATGTTTCTTTGCATACTTCGATACCTATTAACCTTATATAACCATATCCCATTTAAGTCACTTTACATCATTAAAATTTGAAATCTGTATAGCTTTTAATGAGGCTGCATATTTCAAAAATAGCAAAATGTTAAAGAAATTGCCTTTATTTGGTAGTTAGATGTAATTATTTGTCAGTTAAGGCATAGGAAAATCCCTAGTGCTAGGATTTATTACACCTGAAAATCATTCTGTTACAGAGTTTAATATACTTCTTTCTACATGTGCATACATACATAATCTGAAGTAATAGTTGTATTTGTTTTACTGGTTCTTGTGTGGAAGTTGTTTTTCTGGGTAAGAAATGAGTGAAGTAGGAGAAGCAGATATGATTATACACCTTAGTTGAAATGAGCAGTTTCTGCTTTTCTTATCTCCAGTCAAGATGTGCTCCAGCTGTAGCATGTTAAATGGAAACTGTTCTTTCCAGTGCTGTTTTAAGTTTGATAGCAGTTTATATTTGTGCTGAAGATGGAAGCATGCAATATTTCATCACCAGGTACTGTAACTTTTCTGTGATAGACTGTGCATAACCCCTTTGGTTGCTGACAGTTGCTAACTATTATGTAGCTGCTAAGCTCTGCAGAAGTTTATCTAGAGTACTTATACCAGGATAAACTGATGATAGATATATTCAGGCATCTCAATACTGTTTTGATTTTGGGGCTCTGACTACTCTATGGTTATATCGCTATAGATATCCCAATAGATTTTTATGATACTTGTTGGACCTATTATTTATCAAATATACAAATAGGTAACCTATACTTATATGTATAGCATGTATTATACTATTTAATATAACGTACGCACTGCTGGAATCAACTTCTCCCCTTACTTACACTCAGGGCAAGTTACTGGTTGTGTGAGTGTGAAAGAGTTGAGAATCTCACCCTGTGAGCATGATTGCATTGTACATTAACAAACCTAACAAGTTACACGTCACTAAATTGCTTAGGTTATTTACACAGAATGATTATGTGGAAAAATATTTTCCATTGGAGCCTTTATTTTCTCTCCTCTCCCCCAAAAAAGCCTTAATACATTTTCAAGATATGGGAGATGGGAGTGGCAAGAAGACTCAAAAATCAGACTGCATAGGAGGTGAGGAATGATGATACTTGGTTCCTCGAGTAATACAGTACCAATGTAATCTGAAGTCTTTGAGGAATTAAACAGTTTCTTGTTACTACAGCAGTTAATGTGCTGAAGTTGGAAAATATTGAGAAATATGAGTGAATGCTATTGGGTTCTGTGATATTGCTTCTGAATAAAGCATAATTATTAGCAAAAGCTTAAATGAGCCTTTTCAGAATGTCTGTTTTGGTGGTGTGAGTTTAGTTATGAAATGCAAACATGGCTCATTGCTCTTTTGCACCCTCTAGAACATAAGAACATTTGCACTTCAATATAGTATCTTTGATCTGAGTTGTCAAAGGGCTTTACAAAGGTGGTCAAGTATCATTACCCTTATTTCATACACACAGAATGTGTGGTTAAGTGACTTGGCCAAGGTCACTTAAAACTTCATTAATGAGGTGGGAATATCACTCAAGAGTCCCAACAGCCAGACCACTATTCTAACTATTATATCAGATTACCATTCAATATGCCTGTTAATGCCACCTTTTTTCTTTTCACCATAGCTGTCCGTCCTCCTCTTCGGCAGAAATAAATGTAGGTTTCCCTTAAATTCATTAGTATCCCCCGCAGTAATTTATTTTACATGTTGATTACATTTTATATGAAACAGTTTTAAATTTCTTTCCTTCCATCTCCCCCTCTTAGATTTTGGATATTTAGATCACAGCTAGTTTTAGACATACAGACATATACTGTTAGTCCTGGCACTTTCGGGGGAAAGTCTACAAATTATTATGTGTAGCAGTCTGTGGGTTTCAGTGCTTTGCTGATTTTTATTGTAAAGTAATTTTGTTCCTGGTGGGGATAGAACGTTTGATTCCCATGAAACCTTACGTTAATTAAAAGTCCATCGTATGTTAAAAAATCATTGTATCCTTGCAGCACAGGGTTCCAAGCAATATTTGCAGTGAAGAAGCTAAGCCTCATGCATGCAGACAGTGCTAATTTGGCTTTTCTTCGTTGAGCAGTGCTAAACTGTTACAGTGTTTGTCACAATTCCAGATACATCTTAGACAGAAGTGTCTTTTCATGGATCTGTTTCAGTTCATTCTAAGAATTGGCATGCTCTCAAGACTAGGAAGGGAGAGAGTGATTCTTAAATTGTCTAATGCTACGGTAATAGCAATTAATTTTATTATAAATAATGATACACTGGTACATTGGAAATAATTTAAATTGAGTAATTAATTTGGGATTAAGAATCCTGTATTGGTGGCATTCAAGTCACAATACAGACAAAGGTCATGCAGCCAATGGATTAAACTATTTGAATATGCAAATACCAAGGAATGCTAACCAACCCTTCGGGTAGGATTTGGTGGATATAGTAATGGTTTGCCTGAATTTTCAAAGTGAGTAAATATACCTATAGGAACTACTGACAATGCAACCACTATGATAAAGAGAGCGACATATTTGTTTTAGTCTGCCCTTCAGTATAGGTAGCTAGGAGTGAGGTTGTCCTGGAAAAACAGAAGTAAAGTCAGAATAAAATCTGGCACACACAAGTGGGGGCAAGCAATAAACAACCATCTGTACCAATTCCTCTGTTCTAAAGAAATCTCTGAATTAATTCTAATATTTTTGTCCAGTATGAAAAAAACCCCAAATGAAAATATTTTTGTGAGTGTATCTGAATAAGAATCTTTGTCAGGTCTGCTTTTTATCTATGTTAATGTAACACACAGTGTACAATGGGGAAATAGGAAACCACACGTGACAGACTGGAAGTTATTTGTTCAATCACCTACTATATTTAATGACTTACTATTCTGCATAGCATCTTTGTCTAATCTGCACTTTAGGATTTTTTATTCTGTTTTTTTTCTCAACCTTAGTTTTCCATATTTGCTTATATAGTTGTTATTTGGTATTTATTTTTAGCTGTAATGTGTCTTGCAGACAAAAATTAAGGTCTTTAGCTCTGTGCATACATCTAGAGTACAACTCATGATACCTCTGTGTTGCAAAATACATAATTGTCTAATAAGCATGTGAATACTGCATCTGTGATATATTAATAAGATGCTGTGGTGGCATCTGTACTAGCAATTCTTTTTAAACCTTCCATTCATTGTACTCCCACAGGTCCTGCTCCATTAAAAACTCGTGTTTTTATCAACGTGTCATATAACTCTCCTGAATAGGTCTCGATAACACAATGGTAAAAACAACTGAGTTCTCCTTACACAAATCAACTGCTATCAGTTGTGGAGCAGGTTTCCTGGAAATTCTTAGTAGATAGTAAAGGCCATAGATAGGCACATTTAATCATTTGAACTGAATAAAACTAAATTGTTAACATATAGGTTAAGCTTACATGGGTAACTGTTTTAAAATTTCAGCCTACATTTTGAAAAATAACTAGAAATGTTTTGTGTGTCAATTTTTGCATGACCAATTTGAGACTCCTAAAAAGGAAACTCTTCTGGTTCATTATGTTTGAAATTGGACACCCAGAAATTGAGAGACCCAGAATCAACAGTCACTTCTGAAAAAGTACTTCTGCGATTCCAAGATAGTAATTATCAGTTGTGATGTCATCCAGCACATTTAGCTCATAGGAGTGATACCACATGCATGAGTTACAACATTTTGGCAATGAGAATAAAAAGCTATCAGAATCTGTTGCTGCTGTTAGTCAGTCAGTCAGTGAGAGGCTTCTGTGTTCCATTTAACTGCACAGAAGCATTAACAAGGAGGGGGAAAATGCAGTTTTTGTTTAAAATTGTAGTTTTAGCAAAGACAAGATTATTGATGCTTCTGGCAGGTTGGTCTTGTTGAGTAGATAGCTGATGCTGAACTAATCATTTAAGGGAGAAATCTAAATAACTGCGTATACAAAAGATCATCTGTTCTGTACATCACTTAACCAGCTCTGTCCAGTTTTACATTTTCCCCCCCTGATATATGGCACAGTGCTCAAAGGGCAAGTGCAGCCCGAGTGTGACATTGAGCATGCTATGGAACTGGGGGATGCAATTGTTTAGGACCGAAGCAAAAGAAAGGCCATGCCATTCCAGCACATCTGCCTCCTGCTAGTGCAGTAGTAACTGGAAGACCCATCCTGCTGCTCTTCTTTGGATTTGGACTGCAGAAAACACTGGACACACAACCTGACATATCCAACTTCTGGTTTCCTGCATTGTAGTGTGAAGAAATATCAAGTGTAAGTTCTGTAGTCTGGATCATCTGGATCAGTGATTTGTGCAGAAGAGGAGGCAAACCTTTATATCACATTTGGAATCTTGACACTGGCCAAAGATTAATTCACCGCAGCACAATTTAAAACAGACCAAGGCTATTCTAATTTGTGCCAGGTTACTTGTGGCCCTAATGGACTTTTCTGGCAGTCAGAGATCACCAGAGCACACCAGCACTCAGGCCACACCCTGTTTATCTGAGCCACATGACTTCTGCCTTTGACAAGGAGGTTAGATAGTATAGAGCCCCACCAAGCTTGTTCTGTACCACCTGGTGACTTCCCCTTTGCAGCATTAAGCTTCACAAGGCCATTTAAGCCACCTTTTCAGCCCCTTGGCACTTCAGCAATAGTGCAGAGGAGCCATAGTAGAGCTTGAGGACCTGATCCAGTATTTATCCTTTAGACTCTAACATTGCCCATGTCAGTGGTTTCAGTAGGTAACCAATACAGTCTTATTTTTCTTTTGCTGAATTTCATTTCATCACTTAGTTTCACCCCTTCTTTGGAGATCATTTAAAACAATTCCCCACCCCCCAACCTCAGCGTGGTGTTCAGACCCTTCAAATGCAGTAAAACCTGCAAGAGTGACCATTCATGGGAGATAGCAAAAATATTTACTTGCAAGAGATGATCTCTCTTCAAAGGTTCATCAATAAAGATGCATTAGCACCAATCCCTGTGGCATTCTCCACATACATCCCCAAAACTCAATACATGGAAATTTATCATTATCTTTTGATTATTGTCCCCCAACTTTTCAACCTACATGAGATTGCTTATATGCAAACCAAACTGAGTTATTTTTTCAAGTAATATTTTGAGATGAACGGTTACTGTATTTGTGTGATTGGTGGTAGGTTTTACATTGAAATTGTAGGCAAATAGGATTTGGTCTCATCTTTACACTGACTTGAAGACCAGATTTTGCATTTTATTATCCCATTTTGGGGTTCTTATGTGAATAGTAGCCAGTAAAACACAGAGTTCTTTGAAGCTTGACTTCTATGATTTTTAAAATTATCCAGCCCTCCAATGGAATCAGATGTCAAGCATTAGAAATTATGTTTACCTGCTAACTTTGTCTCTGTCCATCTATCTGTGGTACACATGTTGGCATGTGCGTGCACACGCGAACACACGCACGGACACAGGCACATGCTTTTATTACACCCGCACACCATTTTATTTTGTCTTATCTGGATATAAACATTGTCAGTTGCATACTGGTAGAACATACTGTGCGGGGTTCCCCCCCTGAATAGACTGGTTGAAAATCAGAAATAATTTAAAAAATAAAAAAGTTAACTTTATTTGTATTAATCTTTTAAGATTGTATTATTAACACTATGATACATATTAGTGTTTAAATTTTATAGAAAAAGAAATACAACTCTTCTCCTCCCCTTAATAGGACACATTACTTATATTAAAAGAAATCTTCACTGGTTGTTCAGTTGCTTTTGTTCAAAGCGTGTTTGTCCTTCTGTTCCTTGCTGTTAAGAAGTTGCAGTTTTATTTTTCCTTGGTTTTCTGTTCAGTTAATGTTTAGTGGGCAGGAAATTGGAAAGTATTAATGGCTGTAAACTGATTCAGTTGTCTGTTCTCCATATGTACATGAAAAGAGCTCATAAATATGAATTGGGTTTCTTTAAATCTTGAAATCCATCAGGAGAGAAACTTGTTTCACTGCTAAATGTTGATTTAGATCATTATAAAACACATTTTTGTTGAAAATCAAGTTATTGAAAAAAACCCAGAGTGGATAAAGTGAGGCTTTTTGTTTTTCTTCCATGCAAAGAAAGATACAGAAAAGATATTTGCTCATTGATTAAATCTATATAGCTTATAACACGCTTTGTATAGAACAAAAACAGTGCCATTGCTCAGTACATGCTTACTTCTCTCTCTTCATATTATAAAGGTAACAAAATAAGTTTTACACTGAGGGCCTGAATGAAATGTTTGTGAAGCTTAGGTTCTCAGCAGTAATGCAGCAAAAGTTTGTATAGCTTCTGACATCTTATCTGCTCCCTACTCTTGGACATAATAAAATGTCCATACTTACATATTAGGTTTACAGGCATGTTACCAGCAAACCACATATTTACTTTGAATCTGCATACGTATTATTCGTGGCTAAAATTTTTGCCCAGAAGCATGTCTGCCGACATCTAATGATATAAACACTCTCACTACATTTATCCATCCCACAGCCCCATATTAATTAACTGTGCACACCTAGCACCACAGAGCAGTCCGATATGCACCCTCCAGCCCCACATCAATCAGTTTTGCACTGCCTATCCATTCATCTGCCCTTTTCCACCCCCCACTGTCCCCTCATAGCAAAGGTTCATTATCCTCCCTCTCTGGCTTGGGAAACGGGCAGCTTTAGAAGTTTTTCACTCTCCCCTATCCTCCAGGATGGGGAGCAGCTCCAGCAGGATCCTTTCCTTTCCATGCATGTTTTGCAGGGATAGGGGAGGAGGAAGGAACAGAGAGGAGCCAACCCATTTCTTATAAGGGAGGGAAGGGAAAGGGAAAAGATCCAACATGAGGAGCTACACTGTTTCTGCTTCCTCCTACCCATCTCTTGTGAAAAGTTTATGACTGTGTACTCTCCTCTGCCCCAAAACTTTTCGATTTTTGAGGTGGTGGTGGGTGGGGTTGCGGGGGAGGAATGATTGCCGGCTGTAGAAGATACCTTCCCAGGAGACAGGGAAATTGGGAAGACCAACCAATCAGAAGGGCTTTTCTCCATAGATTGATGGATTTTTCTTACAAACCAGTAGGAGGGTCTCAAAACCCTTGATCTGTATTAAGTGTGCCAAAAGTGAAATTGTGTGTGGTGTTCTGAGTAATAGGAGAAAAATGGATACTTCATAAAAAGCAAAAATAATAACGGTACTTGATATTTTCATCTGAGCCATTTACAAACAATTGTTTAAGCCTAGCAAAACCTTTCTGCACCCTTTCATTTCATGACAAATGTGAAATTAAAACTATATGATTTTACTCTAGGTGAAACTGGAGCCAACATGGGGCCTAAGCACTATTTAACCCCACTTAAATTCTGTATTTGAGTGTATAAGTGGATGTGTAAGCCTTTTTCATCCTTACTGCACTTGCACAGCAAAATGCCTGAGAGATGTAATGTGATCATGTTGCTGAACTTGCTGAAGTGGGGATGAGACCTTGGCTATAGCCATTTGGCTTGCTCTTGTGCTCTGTTCGGTTGAGTTTGCAGTCTAGTTCACAGAGCTGTGGAAGATATGGGTAAATAAAACAAAAACGATTCTTAGCAGAAAGAGGACCTGACTATCCCAAAGGAACAGTGTTGAGAAGGCTTTCTTAAGTTCTTGTCTTTTTTTCTCCTTCCTCCTCTGTCTGCTACATTCTCTTCAGGGTATGCTCCTTCTATTTGCTTGAAGACACTTTGCCCACTGAGAAGTTTGAGAAGGGAGGAAAAACAAACCTCAATAAACTGAGAAAGAGGACTCTCCCTTCACACCCAACTCCTTAGAAAAAAGAGAGAGGTAACATGAAAAACAGGCGTTAAGGATCAGTTTTTCAAAAGTACCACTGAATATTAGGTTCCTAACCTTGACACACAGGGCCTGATTTTCGAAGGTACTGAGCACCCATATCTCCATTTGAAGTCATTGGGAACCACAAGTGACCTCTGACTGTCAGGTCCTATTTGTTCTAGATTGGGCACCCAAAATGGAGGCAACAGTCAAAGGCATTTTTGAGAATTTGTGACTTGCCCAAGTTTATACTCTAAATTAGTGACAGATATGAAAATAGAACCCTGGGATGTCTCTCCCTGGTCTCTCTGCTAACCATTAGAATGAGCACCTCACTAATGAAATGTTTTTTTTTTTTTTAATCATTTCAGACGTAGTAGTCCCTTCATTTGTCAACCCAACAGCAGATTTTTTTTTTTAATAAAAAGATGTGCGTGTGTGTGTTTGTTTTGAATATTTAAGCTTTTTCAATGACTGGAGATCAAATATTGTAGTGTGGAATATTCTTTTCTCAAATTACTCACATTAAGGTTCTTGGATGTACGTACACCAGGGAGCATTTGTGTCCCTTCCATTTGTCCTAAAAAATATGAGGGATAAGAACAATTTTGTATCAAGAAACAACAGTAACAGAGCTTTTGTGCACATGACAGTTTCTCACCTTCCAAAGATCTAAAAACATTATATATGTACAGCTCTTTTCTGCTGCCCTGTAAGAATACTTTTAAAGCTTTGGCTCTTCCAAATGAAGCAGCAGACACCCTGATTAAACACAAAGGTGTTCTCATCTGCGTATATTCTGCTCTTCTACAGTAGAATGTGACTATAAATAGTAACACTGCATTTTTATAGCCTGTTGGATTTATAGCGCTCTCTTGTTGGTGTATATTAACAAAATAAAAACATTAGATTTAGATGGAGCAAGGGTTTTGTTTAATGCCAAGGTAAAATAAGGCTATTTTCCTGCCTCTGTCTATGTAAGTGTTCTGATTACAGCACACTTCATTTTCAGTCAGTAATTATGCGTAGAGTGACATTGAGACATTAGCTGTTGCTATGGTAACAAGATTTAAGTAGCAAAAATGCAGGCATGATGTCACTAGAACAGCATTGCCTCTCTTTCCTCCTTGAATTGTGAACAAAGTGATTTACAAATGTGTGTTTCAGGTAGCAGTGCTGTGACCATATCTCACCCCATTAGTCAGTTTAGTTGGTGTGGAATTCCCTTCACCCCATTTTGATGTTGGTGCTGAAATGAGCAGTTTAAGCTATTTTTCAGTGTTGGTTTCAGTTATTTCTTTATTAGGTCCCAAACTGAACTGTACTATTAGATATATACTGTTCAAAGTATAATGGTAACCCCCTATTAGAAGATGGTTTCTTTTTTATTCAAATAGACCAATCCACTATTCTTTCATTGTTGACCATTTTAACGTCTGTTAAGACCTTTATCAACACTTTTTTGTGAAGGGTCAGGTTTTTCATTGACAGTGATGGTTGCAGACTTGCCTGGTTTCCTTGGAATTTTCAAATCTCAGTAAGTGCATTTCTAAGTGTCAGTGAGAATTACTGTATTTTAATTTTAGTTTCTAAAACCTGAAATAAAATAAAAATACAGACTTTTTTTAAAACCTTAATAAGGAATCTTCCGCTGACTCACTGCATCACTCACATAAGAATAAGTACTACAAAGTCACAAAGATAACAGAAAGGAACTCAGAGCAGGTCTACACTACCACTTAAATCGATCTAACTTACTTTGCTTAGGGCTGTGAAAAAGACACCTCTCTGATGCAAGTTACAGTGGCCTAAGTGCTGTCCACAGCAGCGCTATGTCAGTGGGAGACACTGCCGCTGACATAGCTTCCTCCTCTCGTGGAGGTGGAATAATTATGCCGACAAGAGAGCACTCTCCTGTCAGCATACGTCTTCACCAGATGTGCTACAGTACTACAGCTGCATCGGTGCAGCTGTGCCGATGTAGCACTTAGAGTGTAGACCTGCTCTGAGTAGTACTCTCGTTGTAGAATTATGTATTTCCACCCCTAATGATATTATTTTCACTTAAAATAAAAATCTGTTTCAGCCAGCCAGTTACACTAGGTGCGTGGCCAGTGTGGATTTTAGGAAAGTCATAACGAGAAAGGGGGAAGGTTAAGGCCACCTAACAGTACATACCTCTATTCCTTTCTCCACAAGTACACACCTTGCCATTATAACTGCCGTATGCCACAGAGCACACGTTATATAATCGTAACTCTTACTTCCCTCTTACCCTTCTGCGTGCATGCCTTTATCAGAATTCTCCCCTCCCCCAACACTAGTAGCTGTGGATATCTGGTGCAGTAGTCAGTTGTGATGGGAGAGGGTAGTTTGGTAAAGGTGCATGAAAGGTTGTTAAAGTGGGTGATCGAAGTCTGGCATCCCTAACAGAGTTAAGATAATGGTGATGGCTTGTGATGGCCACATCTCCATCAGTTAGGCTTGCATGTGCCTGCATGCATCTCACATTCTTCCCACTTCAGTATCAGCCATACGTGTTCCCATCCTGTCAGAATGCTGTGAAGGCTGCCCCTGGAACACTGAGTGACTAGTGGTGGACGGGCAAAGGGGAGGAACTGGCTCCTGCATTGGCCTCAGAGCTCCTGTCTCATGTGCTGGCAGGTAATCCCTTTCCTATTTCATTGGAGGATGGAGGTGCAATTCAAGAAGACATGGGTTGCAGTGGAGACTGTCACTCCAAAGGTTGGAGGAGTTTGGAATAGCCTGTTAAAAAGGGAAGCTCCTACCACATGCTTGCATGCACACATCTATCCCCTTCCCTCTGCATCAATCTGACTTGCATTTTCCTGGCCCCAGTGAACCAACCAGCCATTAGAGGAGGAAGAGAACATACAAAGACATTATGCTACCTGTGCACGAGTAGTCCCATTTCAACAGACAACATAATCATGGACATGGCAGATTCTTTCTGAAAGGCAATCTGGCTGAGTGGAAGTGATTTGGATCTGTCATATTATTAGACAACTGGGGTTTAATCCCAATTTGTATTACCCTCTCAGTGGAATATGAGACATTGGTGTTAATAATTCTGTAATTTTTGCAACTCTTTTAAGCACTCAGCAGAGGAAATGAATCTAGAACTCATGTTCTCTTGGCTCCCCATTTTTTTTTTGACTCTGCTCTGTGGGTTTTAGGTAGCCCCATATTGGGGAGGATTGAATGTTGGGACATGTGCTGGATCTGGGAGACGGTCAGTGGGAGTTCAGTCTGGCTCACTTTCCATCCTGTTCCACAGCATCAGTGACCAGTCTGTCTCTGCTCCCAGGGATTTACTTGTTAGTAAGGCAGGGGCTCAGCCTCTGAATGTTCAGGGTTTGTGACATGTTGCAAAATTATGTTGAACAGTGCAAGCTGGATATGGGAAATGGTGATTTTTCAATTCCTTATATCTCAGCTAAATTTTAGCTGAATTTCATTGGATGAGCAAAGGGCACCTGGCACCTGCTAAATTTCAAAGGCCTGTCAAAAAAATTGAGGTGTTAGAGTTCTTTAAAAAGGTTGCATTAATCTTGTGTAGCCTAAATTCAAGAGTTGCTGCCAGCTACCTCTATAATATAATGTATGGTTTATGAAGTTTCACGTTTCATTGTACTTGGGTAATGTCTCAGTGCTTTGCTAGTGACTAGTTTTAGGATCAGAGAGAAGCAATGCTTGTTATTTTTTTCCTCTTACTGATCAAATCTGGGCAAATATTGTTGGCTTAAGCTCAGAGGTTATGCAAGTTTGTTTGTATGCAGGGAAATGTGTTTTCAGTGTGGTAATTAATGCACTCGGCCAGCTGTTAGAAATCTAATCTTCAATTTTGTTTCGATTTTAGATTGCAGACAGCTAAAACGGCTTAAGATTCCCACCTGCAAACAAACACATACTGTCACAGCAGCTAGTGTCACAGGATTGACCTTAAACTTCAGCCATTTCATTTCTCTGTGTGAGTGAGAATTGAATACACAGCTAACATTCAGTGCACATTCTTTCCTCTGAAATTGTTTGAACTGGCAGAGATCCTGAGTCAGCAATGCACTTATGTGCCAAGACACAAACTCTGTTTTTACAGTGGCTGAGTCGTCTTAGGATTTGCTGAAGGTTTTCATATTTGTACAGAACTATAGGATTCAGTAATTGTTTTAATGAGTTTAGTTTTGGAGCAATACAACTAGCTGTAGATTAAATAAGAGCAAATAATGCAGGTTTTCCCTTCTCCAAGGGGCATTTTATTTCTAAATGCCACATTCTGGAGCAATGATATTTTCTATCATTAGAAAAGAAACTAGCTTTCCGTTGGGTCTGAGTATTTGATTCCTAATACTGCTTATAATTTCATTTTCCTAAAAAGCGTACACATTTTCTTGTGCCAAACTCAGCGCAGAAATGTTTCACTTGTCCTTTGATTAGTCGTTAGAATGACAGAATTACTTGCTTTAACATAAAACAGGAGGGAAAATGTAGAAAGTTATTTCTGCTATTATAATAAGGATTGGTGAAATAGAATGCAACATACTTGGACTTCATACAATATAATCAATGATTATTGGTACCTCGCATGCTGCTTTCTTGAATTGTCTTCTTTAGCCATATGCAACATAGGTTTTGAAGAATCTGCTTCTCCCCTCTAACCCTGTATTTGTTTTCATGATAAAACAATTAAATTTTGGATTGATTGAAGGAAAGGTCTTTCCTTTATGACCCTGTACATCTAAGTTCTTAGTAAAGATGCCCTCTTCGAAGTTGGTTGGTTGGTTTGTTTTTTAAAAAAGTAAATCCTGTTTTAATAAAGGAGTAACCCATCTGCTGTAGGGTCACCAGATAACTTACTTTGAGGAAAAGTATAGGTGACTTCTCCAGTACTGTCAATGGTGAGATTATGACGAGATGTACTAGTTTCAGTAGAGCACCACAACATATAAAATGAAATCTTGGTCGTACTGAAGTCAGTAGGAGTTTTGCTATTAACTTCTCTGGGGCCAGGATTTTACCCCTGGTTCCCGGTCACATACTTTATTTATGTTGTCCACCTGTGTAGACAGAAACATCTTTTTTGGCTAATAGGTAACAGCAGCTTTCTCCACCAGCCTCCACACATCCCTTGTCAGCATCTCACCAAGAAGTGGAAGTGACCTCGGCTCCCTTCTGAAGATACAGTGTAGAGTTACAAAAGAACACAGTGCCAGAAAGGTCTAGCTAGTCATGGTCCTGTGGCCAGAGGAAATGAGGACTGGAAGGGGGAAGAGGAGTTCTAATATGAATGTGGTCATGACAGGAGCTAGATTTTGGGGGACGACAGATCAAGAAATGGAAGGATAAACAGCATATGCCACCTTTCAAAACTTGTTTAGTCTAGACTGGTATTAGATTAGAGGGATATAGAAAAGAGTGAGGAGCAAAAGACCAGGTCAGAAAGCAAGAAAACAAAAGACCAGATAAGACACTAGGAGAACAGTATTCAGATTGGAGAAGAGCAACAAATAAGGTGGGTCTTAGTGGTGAAAGGGACCTACGAGGTGAGGGTGAAAGAAGAAAATACATTGGAAATGTGGGTTTAAATATACTATGATGTGGGAGCTGGGACAGAAGGAAGTGGCAGTTATACTAGTTTTTCACAGGAATTAGGGTTACTTTAATCACATGCTTTGATTTGGTATTTGATTTGTCTGATAACGCAGATCTTTTTCTATTATGTAACATCATTAATGTTCCCCATGTTTTAACTATGCTCGGTCCCCAAGGACATCAAATGGGAGTCAGCATTCAGAAGCTAAATTATTTGGAGAGGAGCCAGTGATTGATTTAAATATAAAAGGATTAATTGGTCCCTGAATCAGCCTATTAAACTGTACTGTGATCTTGACTGAAAGTGGAAGAATCTCAAATGCATGGTATTGAATAAATTAATACATTTTTCATGACATTAATCCTTTTCTCTACATTTTGCTTATTATGGTTGTGTGTCGTGCAGTATATTGTGATCTTGATGTATAAGGGATGCAGTGTATAATTAAACAAACAATTTTGGGGTGATTGAGGGAATATGGCAAATGAGTGCTCATTGTAGATATTTTCCAATTGACTAATACACATTCAGCATAGAAAATATAATGGAGTCAGCCATGTGCTCACCAAATGAAAATTATTTGTTTTATAAGAAACTCAGATCGATAATCCTTCTTTAAGAGAGTTATCACACGCTTGATTGGTAGTGAATTGGCTTCAGATATGATTAATCATCTTTATACAGTCCTACAAACTGAACAGTTTTCCTCATTGTTTTAATATTTTTTTCTATAAGAATATAGTTTTCCTTTTCAGCTTTCCAGCTAATGCTTCTGGTTGACTGGGGCTTCTATTTGGGGCTGATAACCTCCCAGTCTGCTTTACTGGAATTTGTTTGTCTTCTCATCTCCATGGTGTGTTCAGCCTCTTACAATCAAATAATTATGAACTTCAGCTTTCAAATAAATAATATACTGCAAATGGCACAAGAGAAGTGCAAGTCCTGAGAATGTCTTTTTATCTACTTTTAAGGATCCTTTGGTGTTTTGCAATATGCTGACCTTACTACATAAAACAATGAAACCCAGCAACAATCCATGTTAAACAAAAGTTATTTAGGTTGCAAAGTCAATCACTTTACATGTAGGAAATTCCAGGCTTAAGGTTCCTTGTGTGACATTAATTCTACATTCCTCTGGTATGATTTCACACTATTTTTCCTGTGGATTGTTGTTGGACCTACGGGAGGATATGTAATACATTAGAACAGTGGTTTAAATATGCATGAGTAGCTCCATTTTGCAGACAACATGGTTAAGGACAAAGTATGGCAGTATGATTCAGTGGTTTGGGTTTGGATCTGTCGTACCAGAAAACTGGATTTTATTTGCAGTTTATGTAACCAGTGAAGACTTCCTCAACAGCAAGGGTGTGACGGGCATAGAAATATTAACACCTGTTAGTAAAAAAAAGACTCAAACTCATGATTTCCTGATTCCCAGCATAGTGCACCTTCTCCCTGGATCATATAGTGTTTTTAATGGGGAAAGCAGCAGTGGTGGTAGTGCTGTTTTAGCTGTGTGTGAGAACTGCTGAAGTGAGGTGCCAAGACAATGAAATACACTGGAATGTTGAGGGATTTTGGTGTACTGCCAAAAATATTCTGTACTGTCTGAAACAAAGACAGGCAGTGATATTTTTCAACAATTTATAACCCAGCCAAATCTTAACTGATTTTAATGGGGCCAACAAAATGCTTCTTTCTGACCCTAAGACTTGACTCCCTGACAAATTTCAAAGTCCTGCTTTAACCCATGGAAGAATTAGAGCTCTTTTAAAAGGTTGCAATAATTTTTTATAATGGAAAGTGTTAATTAACCTAAATATAGGAGTTGCTGCCATTCTACTTATAAAGTAAAATGTGAGAACTTTTTTTTAAGATAGGGAACAAGAAGGGGAATCACTTATTTCTATCATCTGCAAATGACTGCATCTTTTCAGTTGTCATTTCTGAAATGGTCAGAGGTAGAGTCGGCAATTACTTGTCCACATGTTTGAGAAGTAAAGTAAGTCATCTTTTGATTTGAAGAGTATGCCTGTTTGGAGACCATCTGGCAGAAGACATGTCTGTACTATTATCCTGAGGTTCAACCTGCATGTGGCACCTCTTCCTGGCCATTCTGGGGATTAGTTCATCAGGGATGGTTGATGGGGATGGTTGCATGCCATCACTCTGTCTCCTTCTCTGGTCTGCAGCCCCCTCTTTCACTCCAGGAACTACAATGACCTCTTCATGAGTCAGCCATCTGGCCAGGTCACTCTGCGTCCGTCCCTGCGTCCGTCCCCTTCCCCCCCCTCCAGGGTATATCAAAGTCTCCTTCAGCAGTCCTATTCACTGCCTAAGGTGCCACTCCTTCTGTGGTTGGTAGGGAAATGTGGGCCTGCCCTCTACTCTGAGTTCCAGTCAGTGGACCCTCAGCCCAGTAGTACTGTGCTGTACTCTTACAGCCCTTGCTACTGCTTCCTACTCTTTTGGTTGCCCCCCTCCCCCTCCTCAGGGAATACCAGCTTCAAACCCTCCTCTTCCTTTCCAGGGAGTGACTGCTGCACTTATCTGTTGCCAGCTTCTTGTCTTTAAACACCTTTCCTCTCCCTGCCCAGCTGAGCCTGTTCTAATCAATTCCCTACTCACTGGCTCCTCCTCCAGGTACGGCATTGGCAGTTAATTGGCCCATTTAGCCATTTTAACCCTTCCAGGCCTTGTGTGGCATGAACACCCCATCACAACTATGCATCTGGAGAACGTAGAAGAAATACACATTTCAGAGTTGGCTGTGGTTGAGATCTGGAGGATGGGCGTAGTTAGTTAATATCTTGTGGCTCTTGTATTTCTTGAGAAGAATTTGTGCATCATTGATCCATGGATTGTATTTGGTTTGCTTCTAATTAGTACTTTTAAACTTGAGATGCACACAACAAAAGGTTATGTTGTAATTTACTGTTTTGAAAGCAGAAACCAAAAATGCAGCAGATTTAGATTCTCACAGTGGCTTTCTTACTTATTTTTTGGTTACTGTACTAACATATAGTAACCATTGGGATCTATATTTCCCTTTGATAAACTCTTTTGTGATTAAAAAAAGATAAATTTAACCTTTAAGTGTTGCATACAATTATAATTATAACGATGTGTGGGGTTATTTGTTAAGGAGTTATAGTTTCTTATAATGGTTTGATCTAATAGAATGCTACTTAGAATAACAATATTGCACTTTCATTAGGGAAAAAGATACATAAATTGTTTTGGCAGATAGCGAAAGAAAATGTGAATTCAGACACTTTGAGGAAAAGAGAAGTGATCCTTGATCTGTTCCTCTGTTGCTTCTTCTAAATTTGATTTGAGGAATATTGTTAGTGTTATGTTCGCTTTGTGCTAACTTATATCCCACCTCTGTGCGTGCGCGCCTGCGTGTGCGTCCATTTTTGTGACCTACTGCTTGAAAAATGTAATGTAAACTGACAAGTAGCATATTAGTCCTAGTGGCTATTAACATCTGAAAAACATGGCTTGCTTATTTCTTTATAATTTTTTTGTTTTTTGTTACTTAAGTAAAGAAATGTAACTAGGCAAAAACCAAATGAAGCAACAGCATATTTCCTCCTTTGTGGCAAATTAGCTTTGCCTATTTTTGCTTATTTTGCCTCTTTCTCTTGAAGCTTTCAAATTTACCACTGCAGAGGCTACTCTTGGGATCATAAATCTCAATGTCATTATCTTGGAGGAATTTAGTAAACAGTACTATTAAGGCTTCAGGCACTCCCTGTGTTGTTTTAAGCATTTGATGCAGTGGGTACATAAGGGACAATGTAACTCTACCTATTGCCATAGGCAGGCAGTCTCAGAACCAGGTTCTGTTCCTTTGTTCCTCTCATTTCTGCCATACTTCATTCCTAGATAGTTTTAATGTAAAGTAGTTGACAGCTTGTTTTGTTTTCATAGATATTACTGTGGTAAGTTTATGCTGTTGGGTAGTACCAGGACATTTTTTTTCTATTCCATTCTAGTCTGTTTTCTCATCTATTTTTGGTGTTTCTGAAAGCTTATGTTTACACAGATTTTTGTACCCATTTAACCTTGTCTATTTAGAAACTATTGGAGCAATTCCCCACTGTGAAAATGATTGTATTAATATAAGTGTTTGTATCAGTATAACTTATTTTGGTAATAAATTAAACCAACATAATCATATCAATATAACTGTGTCCATACTAGAGGATTACACTGATTTAACTATATCACTTTCAAAAATCAGTACAAAATCTGTGTGTAGAGTAGGCCTCAGCTGCCTAGCATTTTGGCATCCAAGTGCTGATGAACCATGCAAAGCAGTGCAAACACCCCAGCAAACTATCTGAGCACCTGGTGATCCTTAGAAAGCTAACTTTGTTCTGATGATGTAATTCAAAAGTGAATAACAACTTTTGAAATATGGTTTTCTGTGACTCATACTTGGCCATTTACATTAAATCTCACTAAAGCCTTTCAAGTAAACTTCATTTGAAGTTATTTAGACACTCCCTTTTGTAGCCAAGTTGTGGCAAAAGTGTATTGGAAGGATTTTCAAACTATGATTAAAACCTACTGTATTTCTTCTATGACTTGTGTCTTTAAAAAGCTTCTCTAAATAACCTCAGATTTAGTCAAAAAATGTTTGCAGGTCAGAAACCACATGTATAGCATGTGAGAAGCTGAAGGGACGTTTATTGGGGATTTTATGGTATGGGGGGAAAGGAAGGGAAAATTAGATTTATTATCAAAAGTAAGGTTCAACTTTGACTGTGAAGTTCTACTGTTCTGTGGTGCCAGACTGGTTCCTAGCATGTGATTCCCAGGTTCTAGTCAGTCCACTTTGTGATTTGTTTGATTCTGTACCTGTTACTAACCATCTAATCACTTTCCTATAAAATGGATCTAGATAAAAACAATCTGATTTAAACATTGCACAGCATATGGCAAGAATATAATGCCCATGACTGACAAGCACTCCAGCTGCTTAAGGGTGCCTGTGGATGGGACATTCCTAAAAGGATGCCCAGATTGGGCCGCCTTTGCCAATCATGTCAAATAGAAGGATCCTTTGAATAGAAGGATCAGGTCAAGCTTCTGTTGATGTACAGTAGGAAACTTGGGAGCCCAGCTCTGTTACCATCAGTTTTTAAATTCTCAGCCATTTTGACTTTATGAATTATTGTACAGCTACTGTAAGGCATCTGTGCCATGCCAAGAGCCCTATCCCATTGTTATGTAAGAAGTAACTCAACCATGTATATTCAGTAAAAAATTAATTTGATATTTCAAATTGAGCATATATAAATCTATGTTTAAAGACCAACAACCTATGTCATGAATTGTTTGCTTTGGAAGTATTATAACGATTTGAGTAAGGTACTGGGGATCTGGAATAGTAAACTCATTTTCCAGCTCTGTCTCTTAACTTGCTGTGTGACCTTGAATGAATCACTTAATTTCTTTGCACCTCAGTTTACACTGCTGTAAAACGAATACAGTAATACTTTCTTACTCCACATTATTGTTGCAAATCTTAAGAGTTTTCAGCACCATCATTTCTGAAAAATTATCCTTGAGATTACAGCTGTTTTGTGGGAAGATACGCACAAACAAATGTTACACTCCTAGCTTAAATTGGTCAAGTGTCTTTAAACTTTTTCTTCTCAAATAAATCTTTGGAAATAGTATAAAGATGTGTTGAGGCAGCAATAATATTATTATGACTATAGCTAGCATAATACTGTATTATAATAGTACATAAAAATTCAGAATTAGAAACCTACCCTCTTCCATGTCTGTGGAAACTGTCCATTTCATCATTAGTCCTCAGGTTCTTCCCATCTCTTGCACACACGAGCTGTGGCAGTCAGTCTCCAGTTAAGGAAGAGTGGGTATGATGTCCTTTAACAAGCAGTCAGTATTGTTCCTCGGAACATAAGATAGGAAACAGCATTGAGAAGTGCATCCAGAACTGAGCATGCTTCCACAGACCTTTTAATTCCTGCCAGTTTGAGGTGTTAACAGCTAGGTCTATAAGCTGAACCCCAGTCTTCTCCTGCTTGGTACAGGAGAATGTTAGCTTTATATTTATCTATTGCCTATATATCTATTGGGTGCTTCACCACTTAGCTGTTACATTTACTTCTTAGCTTTCGATATCAGAATGTGATCATGATACCTTTTGGAGAATCCTTTTATACCTCTTGACTATAAAGGAAATTCTGCATAGAAATATTTAGGAAATATATGTTCTTTCTGGTGTTGATTTCTAAAGTTGGAATGTATGTTTCTTACATAGTTTGTGGATCATGGGCTCTGTAGTTGAGATTCAGAGCAGAGGTTACTTTGGAGTTGATGGAAAAATCGTTATGTTCTGGTATGACTTTGTATAGACTACAAAAAAGGTGCTTTTTACAAAAATAAATTAGCTGATATAATTTGAAACACCCCTTTAATACTTAGGGACTGATTTCACCTTCAGGCTTTTTTTATTGTGCTAGAGTGGTACAAAGGGACTTTTGTGTAAATAATATAAAGGCCCTAGGGTAGACACCATTTAACATCTTGAAAATTGTTAGCTCTTTGTGATATAGCTTAGGTTATTCATAGTTTACAACAGCAGCAGCCAACATGATTTTAATGGTGTTAAATTGTATCTAAACTGTTTGAAATCATGTTTAACTTGATTTTAAAAAGCACCTTTATAATCATCTAGAGCAGTGGTTCCCAACCTTTTTGGCTTGAGGGCCAGAGATATCATTTATACAACCGTGAAGGGCCACCAGTCTGTGCCAGGAGGCCCCCCGCTCCCCACCCCACTGCAGCCGGATGGAAGGAGTTCAGCCAGTAGGCTACCTCCTCGCTGATCTCCCATCTCCCTGGCTGCAGCAGGGAAACATCACGTGTCCCATAGCCCCATGCGCTTCATCCAGGTCCCTAGGTAGTGGCTCCCTTCTGTAGCTAGGGGGATGGGAGATCAGTGCTTCCCTCTCTCTGGCTCCAGCAGTGACTCCAGCACCAAAGGACCCAGGCAGAGTGCTTTGCTCTCCACTAGAGCTGGGGGAGGGGAGCACTGATCTTGTCTCTCTCTGGCTCCAGCAGGGACCCTGATGCCTAGGGACCTAGGTGAAGCACTTTGCTGTGCTCCCTGCTACAGCCAGGGGGAGAGGAGCGCTGATCTCCCATCCTCTTGGCTACAGCATGGAGCCTGCACCAGTTTTTTAGCCCTACGGAAACGCGCTCTGCCTGGGTGCCTAGGCAATGGCTCCCTCAGCCAGCAGGAGGGGAGCCGTGGGCCACTTTGAAAGCCCCTGTGGGCCACTTTTGGCCCTTAGGCCACAGATTGGGAACCATTGATCTAGAGACAGACCAACCCCAAGGGATATACTCTTGTCTGTCCAGTCCATCCCAAAAACAGTGATTTACTAAATGGAGGGGGATGTGTGGAAAACATTGATCTTTCTCTTTTGATAAGTGAGAAGTTCTGAATATAGATGGCAATGCACATTGGTAGAATGGTGGCAAATTCTGGATAGCAAAGTAGTCTGCCAAACCACAGAAAGTGACAGCTGCTAGTCCTGGAACAGTGTGATGCAAATATGAAATAAAATAATTTCATTTTTTCTACTTTGGGACTGCTGAAGGTAACTCCTGTTTAAATCAAGTTACCTTTTCAAAGCTGTGACTGTTCGGTTCTCCATGACTACAGGTGAATCGATACACAATTGTGCTGTTGAAGGAGTGACACAAAGGCCACATTTGTGAAACAAAAACAGTAATCGATAGCTGTAAGATTTATGATAAAATTATTACAAAATGCCTAATTTGAGAAGACATAGATTTTAAACTTTGCAGTAGTGACTGTTAAGAAAAGGTTAGTTTATGCCTTAGGCTTAAGAATAGAATAGTAGGTTGGTGAGTCTCCGTTAATGTTAGTCAGGTTTATTCTTGACTTTTAGGTTATTAATATTCAAAAGAATTTTTTAAGGCTGGTTTCCAGAGAGAAACTGTTCATGACAGTTCCATAGTGAATTTGTTCCTATGTAGTACCTTGTAAACCACTAAGATAACAGTACAAAGGGAGGGCCCTTTTTTTTTTTTTTTTTTTAAACACCGCATGCAACTCAGCTGTAAAATAAAAGTATTTCCATGTTCCGTGAATAGTATAAATGTTACCTTAAATGTGTGCTCTGATTTGGCTGCATTTCCATTTGAGAGAGATCTTCCATGGAAATGAGTTTTTAAAAGGAGTCTATTTCAAACACCATATCCAAAGGCCATGACTTAGACAAAGAGAGATTTCAGAATTTGAATATTAGAAGTGATTTTCAAGGTTCTCTTTATGTTTTTATATTGCTGTGGGCATGCTACAACATGTACATTTAGAGTGATATTTTAGTTTTATTCTATAACTATAGTACTTGGTATACAACGGTGTCGATTGTCATTGGTAAATACTGGTATAAATATGAATTAGTTCTTATCTTTGCATTAGGGAAATACTGATTTTTATTTGAAGGATCTTAGAATTTCCTATGAGAAAAACAGATTGATTTTAATCTCAGAATAAACTTTGACTATACTTTCAATAAACTTCAGTCTGTTTTTCTTCCCCAGGAATAACTGCTATGCTACTTGTAATATAGGATAATTGTTCATCGTGAAATGCTATAGAAAAGTAGTAATAAATTTTTGGGTCATTACATAGGCAGGATCCAGCATCCTAAAGTGTGAATTTATATTCATAATGAATACAATAAACTTGCCTGATCTTTCATTTTTATTGCAGTTCTGTATCAGCAGTCTTCTGAAATGTGGTAATAAAAATAAAAAGGACGTACATTCAAAAATCATTAATACTTCCACCCTCACATTGTAATATTTTGTATGCAGTGGTGTTGTAGTCGTTTTGGTCCCAGGATATTAGGGAGACAAGGTGGGTAAGGTAATATGTTTTATTGGACCAACTTCTGTTGGTAAGCTTTCGAGCTTACACAGTGCCCTTCTTCATAGACTCATAGACTCATAGGTCAGAAGGGACCAATATGA
>ML675638.1:4840617-4901415 GCA_007922155.1 Mesoclemmys tuberculata
GCCTATAATTACCCGGATCACTTTTATTCCCTTTCTTAAAAATAGGTTCTGAATAAATGCATGAGCTCATAAGCATGTCTCTCTCACCAACAGAAGTTGGTTCAATAAAAGACATTACTTCCTTGAAATGTTTTGGGAGTCCAAAATACAATGCTGACCCATTGCTTTGAGGAAGATGATTCTCAGATGTGATTCCTATTGCTGAAACTTCATTTCATAGATGACACAAGGTAATTAACAAAATAAAAAGAAATGCTATCTGGAATTGTTTAGTCTGTTACTACCTGAGATGTAGAAATAAACAGCAGTATAACCAGATTTAAGAAAAGAATCACCATTTTTAATACCCTGTTAATTTTTCTACTACACGAAACTGTCTGGCTGATTGGTTGTTTTTGTCTTTATTAAATTTTCATTTTCTCCTGGGAGAGAAGCCACTGTGATTTGAAGTTCCTGGATACACTGTCTTAAAAGTTCATATATTGTAAATAACCATTGCTGTTGTCTTAAACATCAGTAGGAAGCTGCACACAAAACCCAGTTTAATTAGTAGTGCTGTCTGAACTCTCTGTTGTTTGATTTATAACTGGCATCCTATTAAAAAGATGTCATTTGGGGCAAATATACATGTTTAACAAAGACCTCAGCTGTTCCAAATAGCTCCTGTCTTCTCCCATTCAGTTATGCGCTCTCTAACTTTGAGTGATGAATCTTGGGGTTCTCCTGTTAACAAGAGTTTGCAGTGGTGCATGCTGTATGGATAGTTGGTTATAGGATGCATTATAAAATGGGAGAGTATTGTGCTACAGTGGGGCCCAGCATGGGGACTCGTTAAGGATCAACTTCTGCACCCTCTGCTAACTCCTGTCCCCTTTGCAAAGCTGGACTCTGCAAGGAAGTACTCTGAATAGGATGGAGCCTTCCTCTGTGGCCGTGAAGTGCCAGCCTTAGAGTTGCAGTAGCCTATATAAGCTGCACAATAATAGAGGAAGGATATTTAGCTGTAGAATACCAGGCACTGAAGCATTATGTGTTGTTTAATAGTTGAGAATTACTGCCTTAGATTATCAGGATGTATTCCATAGTAACTATCACTAAGACAGTCAAACACTTAGTGTCAGTTGGTGTTCCAAGAATTTAAATATCAGATTGCAACAGCATCTTTTGACAGCCCACATGGTGTACATATGTAAAGCTAATAACAGATCTATACATTTCCCTCTTCTTACTCTATAAACATGTGAATTTTGTTAAACTATGCAAGATCAAAAATTGTAGTGTGCTTATGTAGAGGATCTACAGTAGGTGAAATCTTCACACAAGGTTTATTTGTCTGAATTAAGTATGACCTCATAGCAAAAAAATAGAATGATGTTACCATTTTAATTGTAAACATGCTGACTCCCAGTGTGCCCAGGGGCTTGGGGAGCTGCTTAATCAATTAAAATGTAATAATAAACAATAGTTTAACCCCCACCCTTTCGCCCCCGATAAAAAGCAAGCAAAATGTTCAAACAATCTCCATAGATTATTAAAAGTAGGCAGTGAGAAATGAGCTGAGATAGATGTTCCTGCAGGAACAAATTTCACACTATAGAGCTGCACAGTAAAAGCTAGGTCACCTGCTGCCCTCAGGCACAAAAGTGGAACCCCCATATCTAAAATATGGATAGCTTCACACTGCAGGATACTGTGATAAGGTTCAGGGAAGTTTTCTTTGACAATAACTAGACTCATCTCACTTAAGGATTTTTAAAACCAATAGGCTCATCTTAAATATGTAGAGACAACCAGTGTAGAGAATGTAAAGCAGTATGTAATGTGTTCACATTAAAGATCTCACGTTAAAGATGAGCTTTCCTACAGTAAAGGCTCGATGTGGATCCTGTAAGTCAAAATCTGTACTTCTCAAAAGTTAGCTAAAGAGGGAGGAAAATGAGGCATTCCCTCTGTCATTTTAGAGGTGTTCATATTGTCAACAAAACTGTCCTAGTCATGTCAGCCTTGTTGCGGGGGAGGGAGGGGAAGAGAGGGAGATAAATACACACTTGGAACCTAAGCTTTGGTCGCCCTTACTGACTACCGGATGCTCCCATTCATACATTTTATGTGGGGGGAAAATATGTTAGGAGAGTGTTAAGAGAGAGGATCAGTAAGTGAGAGAAACTCTAGAGTGAGGCAGATTAGTTCTGGCAAGCAGGTTGGTTGGTGACAACTTAAAAAGTGTTGAGATAATAGGTTCAAAACATTATCTAAATGCTTTCCGTGTTTCTAAACAGTTTCTGCATTGTGAATCTGTTATCTCAACACTTTCCCTACCGTTGAAAAAACAAGAGTTAGTTAATATTCATAGTGTGTTTCAGTATATGCATCTCATATATGGTTTCAGACAATGTCAACAGAATTCATAGCATCATAGAAGATTAGGGTTGGAGGGACCCTAGGAAGTCATCTACTCCACCCCCTGGCTCAAAGCAGGACCCACCCCAACTAAATCACCCAAGCCAGGACTTTGTCAAGTCAGGATGGAGATTCCACCACCTCCCTAGGTAACCCATTCCAGTGCTTCACAGCCTCCTAGTGAAAAAGTGTTTTCCTAATATCCAACCTAGACCTCTTCTGCTGCAACTTGAGACCATTGCTCCTTGTTCTGTTACCTGCCACTACTGAGAACAGCCTAGCTCCATCCTCCCTGGAACCCCTCTTCAGGTATTTGAAGGCTGCTATCAAATCCCTCCTCACTCTTCTCTTCTGCAGACTAAACAAGCCTACTTCCCTCAGCCTCTCCTCATAAGTCATGTGTCCCAGCCCCCTAATCACTTTGTTTGCCCTCCACTGGACACTCTCCAATTTGTCCACATCCTTCCTGTAGTAGGGGGGCCAAAACTGGACACAGTATTCCAAATGTGGCTTCACCAGTGTCGAATAGAGGGAAATAACCACTTCCCTCGATCTGCTGGCAATGCTCTTACAATGCAGCCCAATATGCCATTAGCTTTCTTGGCATCAAGGGCACACTGTTGACTCGTATCCAGCTTCTTGTCCACTGTAACCCCCAGGTCCTTTTCTGCAGAACTGCTGCCTAGCTCGTTGGTCCCCACTCTGTCGCAGTGCATGGGATTCTTCTGTCCTAAGTGCAGGACTCTGCATTTGTCCTTGTTGAACCTCGTCAGATTTCTTTTGGCCTAATCCTCCAGTTTGTCTAGGTCACCGTGTATCCTATTCCTGCCCTCCAACGTATCTACCACTCCCCCCATCTTAGTGTCATCCGTGAACTTGTTGAGGGTGTAATGCACCCCATTATCCAGATCATTAATGAAGATGTTGAACAAAATTGGCCCCAGGACCAACCCCCTGAGGCAGTCTACTTGATACCGGCTGGCAACTAGACATCAAGCCGTTGATCACTACCGTTGAGCCCTTTGATCCTAGTAAACTTTCTGTCCACTTTAGAGTCCATTCATCCAACCTATACTTCTTTAACTTGTTGGCAAGAATACTATGGAAGACCATATCAAAAGTTTTGTGAAATTCATAAGGTGTTCTTGATTTCCATAGACTAAATCCAGTGTATTAAAAATAATGTAATGATAATGAAAAGGGCTAGATTGAGAATTTTGCAAACTGAGGTTCTCTGTCCCCAGAACAAAAGAAAGTATGTCCAGTGGTTAGGGTGCTAGACCAGGTCTTAGGAGACCTGGGTTAAATTCTTAGTCTCTCTGTATCTCAAATTTATTTGGGCATAAGCTTTCCTGGGCAGAGACCCACTTTTTCGGATACACAAAGGGGTTTCTGCTCATGAAAGCTTATGCCCAAATAAATGTATTAGTCTTTAAGGTGCCACAGGACTCTTGCTGTTTTATTAAAGGCTGTGATGCATTCAGATACTACTGTAATGGGGGGGGGAGGCATATATAAATACATAAGATAAATAAGAGCAGCATAGTGTTGCTGCAGTCTGTTGAGGCATACTGTATCACCCATAGTCTAAAATGAAGTTATTTGCATGAGAAATGAGTACGAGAAATACCCAATGTGTGTGAGTGTATGTATAGTTTTGGGTATTTCTCATACTTCAGAAGTGACTCAGACTGTCACATATTGGTTTGAATCCTGCCCACCCAGGCTGAAATAAAACTTAGTGAAGTAGCTGGTAGTTCCTGTTGAATGGTACACAAGCCCTACCACATTTGGCATAATTATTAGCAGTATTTTTGCAGAGGAAAGAAATTAAATTGATATGAAATGCAAACAGCTTCATATTAGAGTATGGCTCATGCAATATATGTAAAATAAAATGTAATTCATATTCACAAGAGCTCAATGATTTATGAACAGTCACTCATAAACTGAAGAGAAAAAGAGGAGAAGTGAGTCAGTGGCTTGGTGGGAAGAAAATGAGCTCAACTGAACGAATGATCTCCACAAAAACTATATAGACTTAGGATGGGAGTTTTTGATATTATAGTTAGCTTAGATGACACGGAGAGAAATAATAATATTACCTTCAAGTTTGTGGAACTGCTTGATTTGTTCCTCATTTGGGTGGTCGGCTTACGTCAGCCTTTTTTTCTCCATCTTTTATAGTACCTTGTTTTCAGATTTACAAATATTTTTATTTTTCTCCAATGTGGTTTCAGAGGCTCACCCAGACCAGAGAACTTCTCTCACCACTGCTTCCTCCTGGTTAATTCAGACTCTGTGATCAGAAGAGAAAGCACTGATCTTAACATCTCTTACTTGCCAATCACTATAAGAACAGGAGAAACATTCACAGAGGCAAGATTGGAGGAGGTCCAGTACATTTTCCAAAGTAACCTCCTGTCCCTTTCCTTATTCTTCACCCCTTTGGAGTTTTTTAATTTACTGTTGGTTTAAGTAGTAGATTACATGGGTCTGCAAAAACAAACAAAACAGAACAAAAACAAAACAAACAAAAAATACCTACCACAGCAACCAGTTTAGAAACACCATCTTGTGCAGCTGCAAGTGCTTTGCAAATACTAAACTGCTTTCTAACAAGTGATCTTTAAATTAATAAATGCACTTAAAATATGACTCCTCTGGTATGCCTTATGGAACACGACTCTAAGAAGAAAATATTGAATTAGTAGAAAAACTACTTAAGCATATATTAATAAAATGCCTCAGAAGTCAATGCAAGTATCTTGCTCTTTTGTAGCATGATGGCTTTTAGGTCTAACTACTAAATGATAGCAAATTTTTAAAAAAATTATTTACTATAAAACTACCAAATAAGGTCCTGGTCCTGCAAATACTAACACACATGCTTATCTTTATACATGTGAGCAGTTCCATTGAAGTCAAAGTGTATAAATATGTAAAGTTAAGCACATGCATAAGTGTTTGCAGTATTAGATAGAGCCTCAGTCTTTTGTGCTGAACTGTTACAGAAATTGTTTTGAATTAAACATTTTTAACTCTTCTTTTACCTTACATGATTGTTTTTCATTACCATAAGTCACATTTGATGTTGGGGTTGATCTCACTATTTATCAAGTACTTGAGAGAAATATAGTACACTTTGCATTTTTTGCAATATTAAAAACAAAGTCTGTTTCCTCTTGCACCACAAAAATAATTTAGCTGCTTTAAAGATGCCTCACATTTTACAGGTGTTATAAAACATTTTTAGTATAGACGCATGAAGATCTCTTAATATTGGAGGTGATTACTGAAGCACAACTGTTCTTTTTAACAAGTGCATTCTTTAGAAATCCAGGTTGGGAATATCAAAGTTGTAACCAAAGCCTTGATATCTAGGAATCTCCTTCTAGAGTTAAAGGTTATAACGTAGTTGGGTGTGATTGTGAACAAAACTTGCCTTTGATTGCACACAGACTGACATTTGGCACATGCATTCAGCACTTAAGCTTTGAAATATAATCCTTTGGTAGCTTCTTTCACTTAGTGTAATTCTGTGAAAATAGCCTCTTTTAAGTTTGAATGCAGGATAACACACCTTCCATCAAGTATTTGAGTAGTTCTAGCAAACTAAGGCTATGTTGACAGTAGGAGCGCTTTGCTGGTGTAGGTATACTAGGGTACTATACAGGTAACGTGGCTATTGTGGACACAATTTATACTGGCAAAACTGCACCTTTGCTAGTGTATGTTATTCCAGACCCAACAAGCGAAAAAAGCAATAGCAGCAGAAGTACAGTTTTGCCAATGTAACTGCATTTAAATTAGGGGCTTTTTGCGGCACAGCTACGTCGATCAGGGATCACACCCCTTCACAACCGTGGTGAACACTATGTTGGCAGAAGCCTGGGACAATCCGAGCCAGCGAGATGAATGCATAGCTTTAAATTCATGAGTAATCCCAGTGAAATTAATAGGGATACACATGTAATTACAGTTAAGTATGTGTTTAAAAGTTCTCCTGGATCAAGGCCACAGTGCTTAGCACTTTGCAGTATTGATCCCAAAAGCTCCTTCAGTACCAAGGGAAGAAAACATATTTACATAGATAAATGGTTGAAGATATTATTGTTCAATCTAAAATGTAATTTATAGTCTCAAATTTTATTACATTAGTCTTTGCTAATGAGAAGAGACAGCATAACTTATGTTAAAAATTACCTCCTACCAAACCCCCCTGCTCATGAAGATATAGGTCAGAACTAAAATCATATATTCATATATATATATATATATCCATATATTCTCCGTGAAGAAAGGAAAGGATACCACACAGGTAACTATGAAAATGGGGTTAGGGTCACGTGCAGTGTAGGTAGACTACAAAGATACATGTGTTGTCTTTGAGGTTTTCCTGTGGGGCTTCTTATTTTATACCACAAGGAGAACTATCTCATTAAAATCATGTAGGAAGTGTCCCGTCTGCCTTCCCTTTTTTGGAATTTGTCTTAAAGAAAGAAAGAAAGAAAAAGGAAAATGTGGAAATAAGCTTTAGTTTTTTCTTACACTGTATTTGATTTCAGCACACTTTCTCTTTGAGGGAAGGAGTACAGTGTGACCTGAGACATTCATCATGCAACTGAATTAATTTAATTTGTAAACAGCAGTCCTGTTGGTTTTAAAAGATTAAACTGAGATGTAAAATACCCTAATGAAACATATCCCTCTAATGACATCATAAGACATGATTTTGCATTTTCACTATCTATCAGCTGGAAATATTTATTGTGTGCACATGCGTGCATGCATGTGTTTTTTATAGGAAAGAGATCTTTAAATATAAAATAAGCCCATATACAGTACACATGCATATTGGGCTTTAGATGGCATCCCCAAATACTCAGAAAACTTGCCCTTTTTATCAAGATGGCATCAGAATTCTGTGGAAGAGTACAGTAGCCTTATAACTCACGTTAGACATAAATATGCACAAAATAAATGATGCTTTATCAATTTTTCAACTATCACATACAGTAAATAGATTAAATGTCCCAAACTGCATATTTTTATGTATATTTCTTTATAGTAAATATTTGTCATCTGATTTTGAGCATTTCGTCATATACTTAACTCCATTTAGGGCAGCACCACTCACATTCCACAGGCAGCAACGAGTACTGTCTGTTTGTTCTGTGGGATATGGTCACCTTGCATTCACACTCCCCATCATTTGGTGCCACCTCTTTTCATCATATAATCTCTGTACCCTTTCCTCTGAGCAGCTGCATGTACTATATACAATGGCAATGAAGAATCAGGCCAACAGCCTTCTTACAGTGACTAGTCCAGTAGCTAGAAGACTATTTCACATGCATGGTGGTTTCTGGTATCCTGAAGAATGTGTGAGAGAGGGAGAGGGAGAGAGACAGGCCCCCAAACAAACCAAAACAAATGTAAAATAACATTTAAAAAATACATGTAGGGTGTGGACCAGATTTTCAAGGGTACATTATCCACAACTGGGACCAGATATTCCAGGATATTATTCTTCTGAAAATCTGGCCCTGACAGAGGACGTTTTTGTAAGTTTAGTCCTATGTGTGTTCTATTGTACTTACGTAGTTTCTTACAGGGGAATGAATGTCTTACGTACATAACTACAAGAATTGTATGAAAAATATTCTTTGTTGAGACTGTAGTTAGAGAGAGTGTAATTGGGACTGTTAATCACCATTAAGAAAACTGGATGTTGATATAGCGCTACTGAAGATTTGTAATGTAAAATACAGACAAAGTTTCTTGCAGTCTTATTTCTTGTTCATTACAGATTAACCCTAAATATGTCATCTGCAGTTACAAGTATGCTACAAAAACCTTTGCTTTTATGACTATATAGAGATGTAGATTGTAAATTATTACAAAAACAAATAAATGAAAGTCTTATAATCTGTTCCTTAAAGCTGACTTTTCCATCATGTTAATTTCTTTCCCTTCCCCATGTGTTTTATTAGGACATCTGTCTTATGCTTTTAGAAAGAATGATTTTTGCAGCTTGGTATTTAACAAATTATAGGAAATGTATTGAAGACAAGAATGTTAGTATGTTGGGATATGCATGCCTAAGAAGAACACATCACTTGGTTCACTGATGCTATTTTCTTCAAATAAAACTCATGTTTGTTACCAAAGTAAATATTTTATATAAAATCTGCCAGAAGCTTACCAGGAATGTATGGAGTCCCCAAGCATTGATCTTTATTGTTTTTGGTCTTTAAAAGCTGTGCTTAAAACAATGAGTTTGTTGCCAGAGGGAGTATTCATTTTATGTAACTGGTTATTCCCTTGCAAAGTATTGCAATACAGCCCCCTGGAGTAAGACTCAGGAACAGTGAAAGGGGAGAAGTCCCATATGCTACACATATGGATAAATGTTACTTTCCCTGGACGCATTTGCTCAGTAGAGGAATAGTTCTGCCTTTAGGAATTCATTAGCTCTGGTCAAGACTGACTACAGAGAACCAACACATGACTAAGCAAAATTTTACATTTTTCTTACATATCTCAGGCAGATTTACTTGGATCTAGTGCTGTAAATGATCCTGATTTCACTAATCACACTTGTAACTGCCTGTTAGGATATAATATCTGAATAATGAGCTAGTTATCTTAGAATGTTACATTTCCAGGAACATCAAGTGGGAATCCTTCCTATATTTTCACTCACTGTAATTCATGTTCCCCGTGCTATTTCTTTGAGTAGTCTGAAGTTATGCTTATTTAGTCTGTTGATGTTAATGCTTAGTTCATGTTGATGTCATCTGATTCACTGATGACAAAAGGTGCAATATACAGTATTCTCTTCACTGTGGAAACAAATGCATCTTTATCGTCCTAAATTCCCATTTTGTCTATTTCTTACTCTGACAGTGTTTATAGAAGGTTGTGAATGTTGTGTAAAAATGAATATGACTTGTTCATGCCTGACTGCTTTTCAAGAGACTTGAAAGAGTCAATATGTGGTCCCAGATGGCTATTTTCCCTTCACTTCAGTGGAAGGCAAGCAGGACTTTCACAGTGAAAACTGTAGGAAGCTTGCAGAATCAGAAGAATTTCTGTGTAATATCCTATAGACAAGAGTTCAGAATGATTTCACAAATAGCTTCCCTAGCTGCTTTAGAAAGACTGACCTGCTGCCCAGTGAACTCTGCAGAGACTATTTCCTCTTGATCTTAGACAAGATTTTTCATCATTTTGCAATTAAAGCCTTATGCATATTCAGGGCATCATCCTTTGTTCAGAGACTACTACTATTTTTATTAAATAATTTGGTTCTTTTTATGATTTTATTTGTTGTGTGGAGAGTGTTTTGTCTGTTTTGGGTTTTTTCTCTTTTTCTCCCAGACCAGAGTAGCTGAATAGAAATACCAGGAATCTGACCCATTTCCTTTCCCCCTTGCAGCTTGCTGTAAAAAGTTAGTGACTACTTTAAATCTATTGTACAAGTGGTAGAGCAGTATAACTTAAAATTTATTTTCCGTTGCAATATGGAAATCTAGTAAAACTTGCTAGTTCCCATTGCTGAATGACAAGAAGTGCTACTAAACACAGGATATGCAATACTGAGGAGGTTGAATAAAAAGCTTTTGCCACCTTTCATTTTGATGCTTTTTAAAATAACCTGCCCCCAGATTTTCTAAAATGTACTTTTTCTTTTTTTTCATAACATCAATTGTAGAAGCTTTAAGCAGAAGCATACCTTTTACTTAAGGACAAACACCTTTTGTTACAATAAGTGCAGAATGACTTAAGTCTTAGAGATTTAGGGAGGTTAAGAGCAACCTGTTTCAGTCTGTCAGTTCAGCTGCTTTAGAATAGTTTACAGCAATGCTGCAGTTGGTTTGACTTAAATTGTGAACTGAAATTATTACAATTGCTGGTGTTATTTCCTTAGGTGAAGGTAGTTACGTTGTGGCTGGCCTAGTGCCAAAGCCAACAACTATTAAAGAATTCCATACCATTGTAGTTCTGCAGTAATTTATCTGAATAATACCACTTCAGTTCTGTAATTTCAGCTGATTACATTGAAGACAAAAAGTGGGAAATTGTTTTTTGTTTTGCTGGTTTTTGTTTATTTAATAAGTGTGGTGTTACAATTAGCAACATTTAAGCAAATGATTAGATGCAATGTAAAGCAATTCTACTTGGTGGATTAAGTGGGTGTATTTTATTTTCATTGTTATTTATTAAACATTATTCTTGATGGTGTATGGCAATGTCATGGATGCCCTGGAACCCCAGTTTATTGAGATCATTGCCTTCTGAGCAATTGTTTGTGCTTGTTTTTAAAAACAGTATTACCTAGGCATATACATAATGGTTCCTCCTTCCTATTCCTGTTCTCAGCTGAAGTTCATTTCTGGTCCTAAGAGTTCTCTTTCCTTTTCATCCTGAAGACACTATTTTGACCCCTTGAAGTCTTCTGCTTGAAGACAACTCTTTGTAGTGATCTTTAATTGAAATGGGTAAGAGAGTGGATCTCTGAGATTGATGTCAATATTGTTTCATCATCAACCAGAAGTTGGTAGCTGTGCTGTGTACAGTCATCTTCAGTGGTCCTGAAATCTGTCTACTTAAGTGAAACAACAGAACTGGGTTTTTAACTTGATCTGGCTCCCTCCGATACAAAATCTATCCTTTTTTCTCCCACATTCATTGATATGGTAGTGAACCAGTTTCTTTTTTCTTTTTATCCAGTGAACATTTGTCTTGTGCCTTCACATTCTTCCTTCATGGGGAAAGCAATGTGTGCACAAGCGTGGAGATTGCCCAACACCAGCCAATCTACCTGATCAACGAGGAGCATATCCACATGGCCCAGTCCTCACCTGCACCATTCCAAGGTAAGTACATTTTTTACTGTGGCAGCTCTGGAAGTATAAAGACTTGCAAAACATGTGGTTTGTGTGCCTAATTTAATGCCTGTATAATCTCAGAAAACCCAAATTTGGCACCAGTAATGGTGTCAGGAAACAGATGCAGAAATGAATAAGAAACAAAACTCAGTGATTTTTAAAATAGAATTAAAGTTCCCCTCAGGAATATGGGAGTTGGGGGAAAATCCTTTTAAGAATGTTAGTATGATAGCTAGCTGTTAATAAATATTAGGTCATGTTTTTCAGGTTTTTCTGGTCATTAACTTCATTAGATGCAAATATTTTCTGAAATAAGTGCAGCAAAACTAACTGTAATTTTTGTTGTAAGATCAGTTATTGAAAAGGTATGTGTGAACATTTTATATATTACCACAGTGCCTAAAGCTGCAAAGGGCTCTAATCAATGTGATTAGTGTTCTTAAAATTCTACTGCAATGTAAATAATTGATGATAACATAGACTATTTGAAATATATTTGCTTGAACTGGAGTTTTTTTGTCCAAGTGAGAGTCCCTCATTTTGTCTTTTCTTCAGTGTGCAGTTTGTGGTGCAACACAGTTGTGAAAATGCAAATTTTTCAGAAAGAGAGGGAAAAATACAGAGCAAAAAAAAAAGAACAAGCATATATATTTTATGTAAATATATAAAAAGAACGATACCAGATATAGTCTTAAAGATGCAGGTTTTACAGCATTTTAGGTTACAGTGTAGTGTTGTAAACTACAAAATATCCTGTACAATTTGCAGAAGAAAACATTCTACTTACATTAAAAATATATTTTTAAAGTGCTGTATATTGTATTACAGCACATCTTCAGAACTGTCTTCTATTATTTCATGGATGTATATTTATTTTTATCCCTTGTTATATTTCATTATTTTACTAATTATCTAAAATCATTGTGCAAACAAGATTGTGAATGACTCTAGGTGAGGTGGGATTTGGTTGCTGTGTGGTTGAAACCCACATATTGTAGAGAGTGATTTTTTCCCCCTCAGTTCTGTTGAGTCCTTATGGTTTAAACGGTACATTGACGGGCCAAGCATACAAGATGTCAGACCCAGCAACCCGTAAATTGATTGAGGAATGGCAGTATTTCTATCCCATGGTGCTGAAGAAGAAGGAGGGACTGAAAGAGGAAGAGGAATTGGGATATGATGACGATTTCCCTGTGGCAGTTGAAGTCATTGTTGGTGAGATTTAGTATTTTTCCTAAAGAACATTTCACTTCACCTCATAATTTTTTTTTAAAAAAAAAATCTAATTAATCAGACAGAACCATTATAATTTCCCTATCTGGTTTTGTGGCTCTTTTAATACTAGCGCATTCTGACTAGTTATCTTGCCTCAAGGTTCTCTACTCCCTGTATCCCACATGCTATTATCACAACATCAAGCTTATTTCAGCTCCCTTTTAGACATAAAGGAATGAATTAATATTAGGACATCTGACTGTAAACTTCTTTACATCTTTTATATTTTGACTAGTAAGGTTTGTCTAGTGGATGTTGAAACCAAGACAAGGTTGGCCAGGGTAGATGAATAATAAATGGAGAATTTAAAAGACTTATTTTCTTCCTCCTGTTCCCATTCTTTATAGGTGGTGTGCGAATGGTGTATCCTTCAGCTTTTGTTCTCATCTCTCAGAATGACATCCCCATGTCTCAGACTGCTGCCAGTGCTGGAGGCCATATCAATGTGGGTCAACAGGGACTTGGCAGCATGAAAGATCCAGGTAGTTGTGGAATGCCACTCACTCCACCCACTTCCCCAGAACAGGCCATCATAGGTAAGCAATAAACCTAGCAAAGAGACTTAAGTCATCTTATTAAAGAATATTTAAAATGAGTTTTCAACTGAGTCAGTGAATGGCAATGTTCTATAATCCCTTGTAAATTTAATCTCTGAACCAACTGATGTTACTGAGGTGTACTTTCATTTTTGCCTAGTTCATGATTGCTGGGGAATAAATGTGTGAACAGTAGCAGAAAAATATAGAATATGCTTGTGATTAGTACAAAGGGATTTTCACATGAGTTCACAGAACAGAAAAGTTACAGGGTCTGTGAGAGTTCATTTCTGTTTACTGGGACTCTTTTGAATTTATAAGATAGTGTGGACACTTGGGATTATAGAAAGGATCAGGTCTTGTCTGAGTTCATAATTGAATACTTTCTTAAGGGGGATGAAAAGATTAATTAGTTAATGATTGTAAAGTATTACAAACATGAAAAACACCATATAATTTATTAAGCATTAATAGTGGAACAATGCTAGTATCTGAAAGATGGACACTATATAGATCAACATAATGGGGATTGAACCCAGAAGCTCCAGAGAAAAATAAAGGAGTCTGCATCTTAAGGTAAAAAGTCAGGCTCTGTAACTGGGGGCTGTAATGAACTCTCATCCTCTGTATGGAACACAGAAGTGGACACACAAAACTCACTGACCAATGGAGTTGTATATTTCTTCTGAAGAAAGGAAGATCATACCAAGCATCTGAAGCCCATAGCAGTTTGAATCCCAGCAGGCTCCACACTTACGTGATAGCTGACACCAAGGGTTGTACCTCACTTCAGTAGAGCTAAGTATTTACACCAGTTGAGGTTCTGGCCTTCTATTCTGTTGTTATGCCACGTATTTTCAATACTTCCATTTTCCACTACGCTACATGTAAACTGTATCATTTTTTTTTCAAGAGGTTCATCTGCCTCTGCTTTTTGATCCTCATGCAGGTCATAATACTACGTGACTGTACACTTAGTTGCCACAAAGGTGATTATGAAAGTCACAAACAGAGGATTATGACTTTGAGTGAGGATTAAACAAGATCAAATGAATTCTTAGTCAGCAATGATATTATATAGAAATATGTATGAAAATAAAAAAACAAATCTAAAACATATATGCTATAGCTGAAGAATTGTTTCTAAATTGAATTTTTACAAAGTTTTTGAGGAGTCTGTCTCAGCAGCTATTTCAGTTGTGTTTTTGTATAGATCCATTCTTGATTGTGCTCTTTGCATTATCTGACTTCCAAGATTTGCCAGTCATTAACATTTGTTTTATTAAAATATTCCCTGATTTCAGAAGCACTGGCATGTTTTTTAATTTAAACCTCAGTGTAGGTCTTGTGGTTTGGATTCATAGAAGATGCTCTGAATTGAGTCATGCATTCAGGAACTTTATAGTATGCTCAGCAATGCAATTTTGGACAACTTTCATCTGTTAGCAGCTTTTCTCGGAATAGTCTATGTTTGTTATTTCAGTGGATTCTTAAAATCTCATCTGTTACATCTGTCTGTAGTGTCCCTTCCAGTTACTCAGATTAAATATTGACTTTAAACATTATGCTTGAAAGAACCCAAGTCAGTTGCACACTAAACATATTGGGGTTTAGTGACAAGGGCATTGGACAATCATACAGAAACAGTATAAGTTACAATGCAAAATAATAATTTGAATAACAGAGAATCATAAAAATGTAGGGCTGGAAGGAACCTTGAGCAGTCATCAAGTCCCGCCCCCTGTGCTAGAGCAGAACCAAAGTATACCATAATTTCACATGTTTTGTCCAACTCTTCTTAAAAACCTACAATTACAAGGATTTCATAACCTCCCTTGGAAGCCTGTTCCAGAACTTAACTACCCTTACAGGTAGAAAGGTTTTTCTACTATCTAATATAAATCTCCTTTGCTGTAGATTAAGTCCGCTACTACTTGTCCTACCTTAAGTGGCCATGGAGAACAAGTGATCATTGTCCTCTTTATAATAGCCCTTAACATATTTGAAGAATGTTTTCAGGTTTCCCTTCAGTCTTCTTTTCTCAGGACTAAACGTGCCCAGTTTTTTTAACCTTTCCTTATAGAACAGCTTTTCTAAACCTTTTATCATTTTTGCTGCTTTCCTCAGTACTCTCTTCACATCTCTAGTTTGTCCACATCTTTCCTAAAGTTTGGTGCAGAGTACCCCATCTGAGGCCTCACTAGTGGCAAATCGAGCAGGAAAATTATCTTTTGTCTCTTACATTCAACGCTCCTGTTAATACATCCCAGAATGATATTAGCATTTTTTTTGCAAGTGCATCACATTGCTGACTGATATTCAATTTGTGATCCACTATAACTGCCAGATCATAGAATCATAGGACTGGAAGGGACCTTGCAAGGTCATCTAGCCAGTCCCCTGCACTTATGGAAGGATCTTTATAGCAGTACTACCACTTAGTCAGTTATTCCCCATTTTGTAGCTGTGCATGTGGTTTTTCCTTCCTAGTGCGATACCTTGCACTTGCCCTTATTGTATTTTATTTTGTTGATTTCAGACCAGTTTTCTAATTTCTCAAGGTTGTTTTGAATTCTAATCCTGTCCTCCAAAGTGCTTGCAACCTTTCCAGTTTGGTGTCATCCGCAAATTTTATAAGCATACTCCCCACTCCGTTATCCAATCATTAATAAAATTATCGACTAGTACCAGATCCAGGACGTACCCCAGTGGAACTACTAGATATGCCCTCGCAGCTTGACAGGAAAGCATTGATAACTACTCGTCAAGTACAGTATTTCAACCAGTTGGGCACCCACCTTATAGTAAGTTCATCTAGAATGCATTTCCCTAGTTTGCTTAAGAGAATGTCATATGGGACTGTGTCAAAACTCTTATTAAAATCCAGATACATCACGTCTCCTGCTTCCCCCCAACATGTAACCCTGTCAAATAAGGAATTTAGATTGGTTTGGAATGATTTGTTCTTGACAAACCTATGCTAGCTATTCCTTATAAACCCTATTACCGTCTAGGTTCTTACAAACTGATGGTTTCTAGGTGTCAAAGTTAGGCTGACTGCACTATAGTTCCCTGGGTCCTCTTTGTTTCCCAGTTTAAAGCTTTCTACTATGTTTGCCCTTCTCCAGTTCTCTGGGAGCTCACCCGTCCTCCATGAGTTCTCAAAGATAATTGCTAGCAGTTCTGAGAGTGCTTCAGCTGGCTATTTAAGTATCCAAGGACGAATTTCATCAAGCTCTGCAGACTTGAATATATCTAATTCATCTAAATATTCTTCAACCTTTTCTTTCCCTATTTTGGCTTGTGTTCCTTCGGCCTCATTGCTAATATTAATTGTATTGAGTATGTCCTCACCATTAACCTTTTTAATAAAGATTGAAGGAAAATAGGCTCAGCCTTCTTGATCTCATCAATTATTAGCTCTACTTCCATGCTTAATTGTGGACCTACACTTTCCTTCATCTTTTTCTGGCACCTGCTGTTTTTAGAGAACCTCTTCTTGTTGCCTTTTATGTCCTTTTCTACATGTAGCTCATTTTGTGCCTTAGCCTTTCTGGTTTTGTTCCTACATGCTTGTGTTATTCTTTTGTAGTCCTCCTGAGCAAGTCTTCCATGTTTCCACTTCTTATATGATTCCTTTTTGATTTTCAGGTAATTGTAGCATTCCTGATGGAGCCATATTGGCCTCTCATTATTCTTTCTGTCTGTCCTTCGCATTGGGATAGTTTGCAGTTGTGTCTTTAATATTGTCTTCTTGAGAAACTGCCAGCTCTCCTTTATCCCATAGATTTTATTGTCATGTGCCCTTACCTACCAGTTCTCTGAGTTTGTTAGTCTGCTTTTTTGAAGTCCAATCATATGCTGAATGTAAGCATTATGACATATACAAAAAGTTAAAACCCTTTCTATGAATTTTTATAGTGAATTCCTTCAGGGCTTAAAGTTTCGTAGCACAAGTACAGCTAAAGTTCTTACTCTGTATATGAGTACTGAATATCTTTATACCCTATATATATATATGTTTCTAAGTGTGTTTGTGCTCCTCTGCACTGATATATACAAACACACACATCTCTAAGTAGTTTAAATAGTCTAGGATGGGGGTGGGGAGTATATGGTATAACCTCATATCTCAATTAACTGTGTAATATCATCTCTATATATCTTACCTTATATAACATACTTTCTGAACCTGTAGTACGCGTACCCCTGGGGGTATGTGAGACACAGGCAGGAGGTATGTAGTGAAGAACCCAGTGAAGGGAGGCGAGTGGCAGCCACCAACTTCTGAGGAAGCCAGGTGGCAGTCACCTGCTTCCCGCCCGGTCCCAGCTCCCAGCTGGGAGGCAGGCAGCCCACACAGTGTGATTTGCTCCAGGCTCGCACCCCCCTAGGGACAGCTATGGGGAGTGCTGCTATCCACTCTGATGGGCCACTTGTGCCTGCTCATACCTCACAAGTTCCTGCCTGTTCGAGGAGAACACCATGTGACCTTGCCATCATGCTATAGTGAATGGCTGGTGTTGATCTTTTCTCCTGTGTGGAGGAAGGGGAGGAGGAAGAAGGGGAGAAACAGCAGGGGGGTTTGTGACCTTGCCACAGCCACACAGCACTGAAGAACTCAGAACTCTCCTGCTTTATGAGAAATACAGTTGTCTAGCGGTAAAGGGGAAAAAGATTTTATTTCTCAGAGTGGAAAATTGAGTGTTGGAGTACTTATTAAAATTTTCAGATGTTAGGGGATACTTGTTACTTAAAAGGTTTAAAAACACTGGTATATGAGTCAATTTTCTGACCATTCATTTGAATCTCTGTGTGGCAAATAACTTCTCCATCTTGGATCCAAATTTTGCTGGCACAGATTCAAAAGCAGAAACAGATAATTGATTCATATACATTAAGATGTATGTATAGTCTTTGGAGTTGGGTGTTTTTGTAGGTGACATGGCATCTAAAAATAGAGCTAAAGTTTGTTTTAATTTTTAAAAAGTTAAGTATTTTAAAATATTAAGATACAGTGCAAATTAACTAAAAGATGATGGAGATTATGGTAATTGGCTGAGTTAGCTGAGATGTCACAAGTAATCTCACTAGCTAAAAATGATCTGTTCATAGGCAACAGCCATAAGGAAAGGAAATAAGAATGAGGGAGTAGTAGTTGATACCTTGGGCTTTTCATAAGGGAAGGAAGGAATGAACGAACTAACTAACCCTAATTATGTCAGTTGAGGATGGCCTACCAGCCTGGGCTGTGTGAATGTGTCTGTCTCAGACAGGGTCACGTGATTTAAGTTAGATTTGCAGTATTGCCTTCCTAGGCAATAGCTATTGGTGTTTAAAAAAAAAAAATCTACAAAGTAAACTAATTTCTTCTTCGAGTGCTTGTTCATGCCCATTCCATACTAGATTCCTGGCCTTATCAGAACTTATAGCTCGTGTATCAGCCCACCCTCAGGGTATGTCTCAAGCTGCTGGGTCACCTCTACGTGATCTCCCTGACATTTATGTGCAGCGTCAGCTCTTCCCTGGTCCAAAGGCCCTGGGTCTGGAGGGTACCAAGATGTGTGCTCCCCTTCAGGTCCGAAGCATCTGAGAGCAATGACAGAGTTGGCCATGGAGCCATGAAAGGCACCCCTCTCAACACATGATGCAGTTTTATCTCACCACGAGGTGAGTAGCTGTGGATAGATTGTGAGGGTCATGCCCAGATGGTGTCTGGTTTGAGAGTATGCCATTGTCAACCACAGCTGTAGAGGGCTGAGGTGTAACCTGGGATGCTGGACCACGTAGGTGCAGGCTGCCATGTGACCCAGCAGCCTGAGGCACACCTTTGCTGTGGAGAGAGGGTGGGCTGACACACAGGCTGTGAGTTCTGATAAGGCCAGGAATCTAATATGGAATGGACATGAGCAACACATCTCCAAGAACAACCGTTACGATAGTCAGTAACCATTCTTTGTGACTGACTAGCTCTAGGTTGAAACAGGACCACATCTGTAAATAGATACACTTCATCACAGGGTATCTCTGATGATCGAGCATATTTAGAAAGAAAGGATTTGTAAGATAGGGAGTATGTACCAATGTCGTAATATTTTCAGTGTTTTATTCCTAAGGTTTCTTAAATTGCATCAGACATAAGGACAAATAGTTCTGTACGCAGATTTGACCTTGCTAAAAGCTTTCTATTATTACCTTCTTTGCTAGCCTGAGCGTAGTGTAGTGTTATTCATCTAACAGACTAAATGAACTTACAGCTCCCTCTGCTGTTCCAGTTTGTGTTTTAAAGCTGACTATATCAGGTGCCCAGACAATCCAAACAGCTCTCTCAATGAACACAGCGCGGCTACCCCTGCTCCAGACGTGCTACCCAGAGCCCGTGAGCGGGGTTAATGGGAGGGGATTGTGCCAGGCAAGGCGCGTGGCTGCCCCTTCCAGCTCTGGGGTGGGGTGGAGGGTGGTGGTTCTATGCAAAGGTGATTGAAGCCAGGGCTTTGCCCCACCAAACAAAAAACAAAAAAGCCCCAGAAACATGTGCTTATGCCATGAGTAACAGATTTTACTCCTCTGGTGAAAAGAAACGAAGTGCAAAATGAAAATCGTAATCCTTAAGGGGTGATAATTAAAGTTGTAATACCACTTTCATGTCTTTCTCCACCAGCCTTTCAGAAGGGGTCTTGAATATCACATATAGCCTATTATTTGTGTGTGTTCAATTGTTTCAGTCTATATTAAAGAACTTCAGTTAAAGGTTAAGAATTTTTACCAAAATTAAATTTAACTCTAATGTTGCAACTCAAGCACAGAAAGAAAAGAGTGAAAATTCCATCCCCAAACATGAGCAAGTATTACTCAGTAATCCATTCATGTCCTTGCTTTTTGTGTTGAAACTTGGTTCTTCTCTTTATAACAATACATGTTTAATATACATGATGCAAATAAACAATCTGGTGTGTTTTAATAGATGCCTTTTGTTATAGAACCATATATCTTGTGATGAGTTATTGTTTTAACAAGCTCACAAAAGATTCTGTAAATTAAACTTAATAGCCAGCAACACTGAAAAACTACATCACACAATTCCACTCCCTGGTGCTGTATCTGCTATGCTGACACAAATTTTGCTTGTGGCTATAGTTTAATGATCTTTTCAGAGGCTGGTGACAAGTTTAAACTGCTCTAAGCTTTTACTAGTGAACACAGGCATTTATAAACTCGACAGCCTATATAAGTTGAAAAGCCCTTTCAGGAAAATCTAATGTTATAGCTGATGTTACTCTTCGCCTACAGTACTGTTTGATTTTTTTTGCAGGTGAAAGTGGAGGTACTCAGAGCTCTGTCAGCCATTCAGCTTCACAGGAGGGGACAGCTACTCTGCACAGTCCAAAGAAATCAGGGAAGATTCCTCCAAAATTCCACAATCATATGGTCCACAGAGTCTGGAAGGAATGCATCCTCAACAGGTCACAGGCCAAGTAAGGGAGTAATTTTACTCACGTTCTTTATTAATAATAGTACAGCTGTCACACTTAAAAACTTACTAGTTTTGCCTTACATTCTACCTCAATATTTGCATTATTTTCTGTCTCTCCCTATTCAAAGTGAATAATGCAAGGAAATATTATCTAAGACCATTTCCAACTGTTTTAGCTTGAGAACTAGTAATAGTGACAGTAATGCTGTATTTTCACTTATTTAGCTCATTTCACCTGTAGCTATGTGAGCTTTGCAAATGTAACCAAATTCTGATCTTGGTTATTCATGTGCTAACTCATTGACGGCAAAAATACTAGACACATTAGAATTACAAAATTACTAGCTCTGGAAGGTAGATGATCTTAAGGACAAATAGCCTGCTACAGTTTATGTTTATAACATATTTATTTATAGATGTAAACATTTGGAAGGATATATTTATATTTGGCAGGATATAACTTAAGCTACAAAGGGTACGGTGGACCATTGCTATTAGTGCACTAGCTTTTTCATTTCTGGAGGTTTAAAATATCTCACAATGGCATGATGTATAGACCTTCCAACAAGTTTTACCTCTTGGTTGTATCCATGTAATTTCCTCATTGGCCCATTCACTATTATTTCCGGGTGCAATTTCAATTGTTACCTGTATTGCCTGCTCCATGAATTTTCTGCTCGAACTCTAGATATAGGCTATGTGATACCCCCTCGTGGATCAAGCATTAAATGTTCATATTTGGCTGAAATAAAGACTGTTAAATACAAAATTCTGGGTGGTAGGTGGAGGGACTGGGGGAGGGGACTTGTGTTTATTTGAGGGAGACATACTGTAGGTGTTACCCAGATCTGAAGTTTATTAACAAAATTACATGTAGGAGATAACTATCATATTTATTTTTAGGAGGAGCCAGATTGCTACTTCAAATCTGGAGGAAGAAGTCCCAAGCAACAATGTTTCTTGGGATTTTGTGGATCCGGTCCAAAGAGTCAGTTGTTCTTGTTCCAGGTAAGTGCCAAAGAGAAGAATTATTCTGTCAGGATGAGTGAGACCTGCAAAATTCATGCACAATATAAGATTATATGAAGAGTAACTACATAACAAGCAGACATGTTTATAGGAAATAAAAGGCAAGATCATCAGCTGGTGGAAATCAGTTTAGTTGCATCAGTTTACACCAGCTGAGGATCTGGCCTGTTATCTTCTTATGATATGCAGTGAAGTACCAGGAATGTAATTAAATCTTGTCACTATTGTATGGTATCAGAGCTGTTTTATTCTAACTCAGCCACACCTGTTTAAGAAATCCAGTTGATGTTTTTAATATCAGGGTTTGTCTTATTTTCTGGAGCTTTTTCCTGTGTAAACCATTATAGTTAAGTATTACAAATTTAAAAAGTTATTAATTGCTCAGATTTACAGTATTTAGAGTCTACTTCTAATGTCTAGCTGTGTTTTGCAGAATTTAGAAACAGATGAGATTAGAAGTAATTACAAAAACAGTACTTGGCAAATCTATTGTAAAACTTGACATAAGTAATATAGATTAATTAAAGTAAATCTGTGAGGGAAGAAAATTTATGGAGCAAAAGATATTTTAGGATTCTGTTTGGACGTGATTTAGACTTGACTCAAGTAAAAATCAACACATTTAAAGTTTGAAAAGTTCCATGCATCTCAGAACATGATGAGAGTCGTGCTTCCAGTAGAATGGGTGAGGCCACACAGGGACTTGCAGTATTTATAATTTTTTGCAAAGTTCCATGTGGTCTGCAGAAAGCCTTCATTCAGAAATGCACATGAGATGGCTCCTAAGTATGGCCACAATTTTTAAAAAATATTCTGTGATAAGTAAAAGAAAGCAAGATTTAACATTAGCAATCCTGTACCTGTCAGATAGAACATCATTGATTCCTCCATTTTGCAGTGTCAAAAAATCTGGAGGAGACTGGAAGGAGCGTATATGAATTTAGGTGCCTAACTTATCTTCATATTTTCTTTCTTCCAAGTTACTACTTTTAACACTTAGTGAAGTTGTCATCATTGCAGAAAATGTGCCGTGTAAAGCTGTCTCTTTCCTTTTGAGGTGGAAGTTCCATAGTCCACCACACACTTCAGTGAAAGGATTATCATAAGCAAAATAATCTGTTTAAATTGACCAGTGCTGCTTATGAAACCACTGGATTGATTAGCCCATGAATTCAGAGCACCTGGAAGTGTTGTGGCAGGAAATTTCTGCATAAGCTTACATGGTGTGGAGAGAAAGTGTGGAGACTACAAATAGAATAATCTAGCTGCTACATGGTAGCAGCATATTGAGTATGAGGAGTTCTGCGTTTCGGTAGAACATAGGCACATACTGGGGATAGTTTCATTACTGGTTAAAAGTTAGCTTCACAGTCTCTAATCTTAGGACTGGGAGAGGGTCATTGTGGTAAACCTTTAGAAACAAAAAGGAAAGAGCTACTGATAAAAAGTAACAACCACAGATTAAAAACTCCATTTAAGGAGCCAAAAATGTAGGAACGTCCCTTTTGTAAGTGTAGACTTGAGTAAAGTTGATCTATCAGTAAGGTTGCCTTATTTCAGTTAGTTATTGTTGTTTTGTTTTGTCTTTAAGATAACAAACATTTTGAAATGTTGCTACTCCAAGTTTGCTGGTCTGTAAATGACAATTGTGTAATCCCTGTGGAATATGATTTATACTTCATTTGCCTATTAGTATCCTTTCCAGTTATGGAGTATAATTGTGTCCTGTTATCTCAGGATTTTTTTAAAATTTTTTGCAGTTTGTTTCTAGTCTTAAGTCCTTTAATTAAATATAATATCCACTGAGATATTTGCAGTTTTGGATGAATTCCCTGAACTTTAGTTCCCATGAAAGCAGTCGACTGATAGTACAAACAAGAACCGTGTGTAGGGTAGGCCAAGTACTCTGCAATTTTGTGTACACAACTCATTCAGTGCATTTCTATCCTAATTTTCAATGTTCTTACTGCCGCAACCCTAAGCTTCTTCAAAGATGAGATAGCCAACTGTACCAAATGTTTGTAGTAGTTTTATGATGAAATATGTACTAGAACTAGCCAGAAATCACCCTCTCCTTTGCCTTTTATTTAAAATTTTATTTGAATTGGATTTAACCAAATGTCCAGTAGTGAAAAGCTGGTGCATTAGCCCACTGTACTACCTACCAACCTTGTAAGCTATATTATCAGAAGGGTTATCATGTAATGCAGAGGAAGCTATCACAAAGTCTTTAGAGGCTGTCTCTGAGATAATGAAAACACCATTTAGTGACTGCAATATCTAGGTTATTGAATTTCTTTCCTATGCTTCCAATTTTAGAAGATATTGGGCTGCTATAACACAAGATGTCTTAGAATTTAAAGCCACTGTCAATAGAAAAATTCACAGTTGTGGTGGTGTTTTTTTTGACTGTGTAAAATATTCAGCAGTTGATGAGCATGGCACAGACACCTCTTTTTTGGCATGAATTATGTGCCTCCCCCCTCATCTGTTCTGAAGGGAAAATGGCATGAAAGCAACCTGCTGTGCATTGCATCTGTGAGCACAGCTAAAATACACAATACAGAATCAATCCCAACACATGCTCAAGAATATACAAGAAGAGTAGTATTGCTTCGTGATTATGAAGAAAAACAGCTCTTCAGTGGTGAAAAGAATAATACTTTTATATTTCTATGTTATCTTCCATCTGAGAATTTTAAACAAACACTAATTCTTCCTCCTAGGAGACTGCATTTGTGAGATAGTTGGCATTTTCCCCATGTTACAGACAGGGGAAGCTGAAGCACAGAGGCTAAGTAACCTTTCCAAGATCACTTTGCTGTTTGCAGCAGAGGCAGGAATAGAATTAAGATTTTTTGGCTCTGTGCTTTTGCTTTAACCATAGCTCATGTATCCTCACAATCCACATGGTGACTTGTTTCTAACTCCCGTTTCAGGCACAAGCTTTGCAAACAGCGCTGTGCTATTGGCACCAACCGTCCCCCAACGATATCACAGTCAGGATTCAGTGTGGGATCATCATCCTCTTCATCCTTGCCTCCGCCTGTCTCTTCTAAGCACAAAACAACAGAAAGACAGGAAAAAGCAGAGAAACTGCAAAAAAGGCCTATGATGCCATTTCACCATCGGCCCTCTGTTACTGAAGAGCTATGCATGGAACAGGACACATCAGGGCAGAAGCTGGGTTTGGCAGGGATGGAGCCCTCTTTGGAAGTCTCTAACTCCAGGAAGTATGAGAAGCAGCTATCTATACCCTCTAGAAACCCAAGCAAACAAATTAATCTGAATCCCATGGATTCGCCCCATTCCCCCAGCTCTCCACTGCCTCCCACACTGAGCCCCCAGCCAAGAGGTCAGGAAGCAGAGAATTTGGACCCTCCGTCAGTTGCTGTGAACCCAGCACTCTATGGTAATGGGTTAGAGCTCCAGCCCTTGCCCAGTCTAGATGATAGGACGGTTCTTGTTGGACAGAGGCTGCCTCTTATGGCAGAGGTCAGTGAGACAGTTTTATATTGTGGGATTATTCAAAACAATGAGTCGTCAGTTCATTGGCAAAGCTATGTTCTCCCAGCAAGTGATGATCCAGAGTTCAAGCCACCAGAGCTCCAGTGTGAGAGATATGAAGCCAAAATGGAGGTAAACTCAGACAGCACTGCACTGAAAAGGTAAAACCAATATTGAGTGACCACTGCCTTTATCAGAGTACAATCAGAAAGCCAAATTCTATCGTCAGTTGCAGCCATGCATTTCTATTAAGTATGAAAGCTTTTGGGATTGTATTGGTGTAAATGACAGCAGAAATTTAGCCCAAAGACTAAAGATGCAGCAAAGATGATGTATAGTAGGACAGTACTTCTAAATAAATGTTTTAAATGATAATTCCTCACTTATTTGTAACGCTTATTAAACCTCCACAACAAATGTAAGAAATCAGTACGTAGCATCAGTGACTCCTTCAGTTGGCACTAGCATTAAAAATACAGATAGAAGTGTGGAAATTTAGTATGTTTTGTCTGTCATTTGTGTTTTTATGTTGGGCAATTTAAGAGACCTATATTTTAAAACCTTCTCTAATGTGACTGTGGCAGAGAGAAAATAATCTCTGACCTCTTGTATTTATTTTTTTATTGTTGCTGTTCAAATTTGCAACCTTAAGGTTGCATTATTGTTGAGGTTTAACAAGAAAAAGAAAACCCCTGTTTGTGGTGGTTGGGAAATTGTGGCTTGTCCAACTCTGTAAGTTATAAACCTCACTATTCCATATATTGTACTCATAAAAGCTAGTCACTTCACTAGAGAATTGTAGAACTCTTTAGTAATGAAATCAGTATTGTCATTAAGTACTTGATCTTGCGCTACTGAAGTCAGTGGGAGCCTTACCATTAATTTTAATGGGTGTAGTAGCATCAAGAGACTAACAGATTTTTTCCCATATATGCACAAGGGAACACGTAATCACTTATTTTTTCTTTTAAAAGAAGTATATTCAACAAGTGACTTTCTCGGTGAAGGATATATGATGCATATGTAGTTTTTGTCCTTATCAAAAAAAAAACTTTTTTTAATGGGAAGAATATATTTTCCCCATCTCACCTAACTGATGAGAGTCTATATGGAATTTTCATAAACTTAAATAAAATGAAACAGCACCTTTTGGCTTAGAGTATGCATGGAAAGTGCCAACCCAGAAGGGTAATTAAAGTGTTTATATAAAATATAACTAGAGGAGTTTTTAAGTTACTTCAAACTTAACTCTAGTAGTCATTACTGCAAATGATAACGATAGACTGAAATATTTACAGGGAATGCTTCAGGAAATTTTGATTTATCTATTTTCTATCTACAAGATTCAATCTTTTAATTGGCCTGACGTAGAAGTTGGCAATACAGTGAACAGGTGTTCAATATTAGCAGAAGGAAATGCATGATCCAATGGACAAAAAAAATGTATTTCAGGTAGACAGAGTAGTAGTACTGACTGTACTTGTGTGAGAAAATCTATGAATCCATAGTGCTGTTATTTTTGTCTTCTGTGGAATATTTGTTTTTTTTCATAATGGCTTTTTTCCTCCCCAGACTATTAGCACAACCTAACAAGCGGTTTAAAATTTTGGAAGATGACAAACCGGTGCAGACACTGAACTATCTTGACCCCTTGCCTCTAACACAGCAGCCTGGAGAAGGCTTGGGAGATGTTAGTGATCCGTATACTTTTGAGGATGGTGACATAAAATATAGCTTCACGGGCAATAAAAAATGCAAACTGGGGACTGAGAAAGATCCTCTGAAAAAGAATAAGGTACCATATCAGACCAGGGACATGTTGTTGTTGTTGCATTTATTATATTATAATAACATCGTAGGTGCTGTACAAACATAAGAGAACACAATGTCTGCCCCAAAGAGTTAACTAACAGGATATATCTATGAGCACAAATTCAGTTCATACCTGCCTACTCACAGAGAAAATATTGTCTTGGTATGACATGTCCGAGTTAGTAGTTGCTGGTTTAATCCTTTAGATCTCATGTTGCGTACCGTTCATTTTGGCTATTAGCAGAACCCAGAGTCAAACTAGGGAATAAAATCTTTAATTAAGTTATATTTCTGTAGTTCCAATTTATAGAGAAGACGGAATTGACTGCAATTCTTTTAGGTTCTCATTTGCAACAATTGACATATTGAGCTCATTGCAGAGCATGTCTCCCTAGCTCAAATTAATCTTTCTTGCCTTGAATACGTGATTCATTCAGTCTTCTGTTGGCTGGCTTTGTAACATCAATGCCATGTTGGTTTTGACATCTCCTCACAGCCTTCCCCTCCACATAAGAGAGATCCATTTGATCACCATTCTGGGCCATCTGCTTTCACACCTGCAGGATATTTCTCCTCAGAGCATTTTACTCCCTGTAGTGCTGTCTCATAGTCTGGCAGCTCATCTCAATTGTTTGTTTCTCTAGGTAATTCCTCCACTGCAGTTCAAATTTGAGAGGCGTATGTTCTCAGCAGATTGAGCAGTCTGCTTATCTATTTTGGCTACTCAGATAAACTGCAGTATGTAGATGGGAGCCTTTGTAAATGATGGGATATGATTTCAAGTTATTCTTGATATTTAAGATAAATTATGAATGTCCATATCCTTTTTCCTCTGTTTAAAGATTTGTTGTGCTTCTCAACATGAAGTCCTGTAGTACTAAGTAAGGTTGGGAATATAAAAAACAGTCCTTGGCAAGCTTTCTCATTTACCTGTCATGCACCAAAGTCATGGCTTGCAGCATGCCTGTTGTTCCAATTCTTGAACCACCTATGTCAAATTGTACAGTGGATTTGTGATTTGGCCATGGGCACTAGGATGAGACCACCAAGCTCCTTTTACTTCATAATCAAAGTCTGGAGTTGTATGGAAATTTCCGAAGGAGATATACTAGTGCATTTAATTCATTGTTCCACCACAGGCACTTTAGGGTAGTTAGAAGTATATTATCTTATTAGATTACAAGCCCAGATATGGACAAAGACCTCTAAAGTCCTTGTACAGGATGTCTGTGAGAAACTTTTATAAGTCTGATCCTGTTTTTTCGGGAGCACACCTAGAAGTTTCAGAGAACTTCTCTCTGCCAAACTGAAATAAATAAGCTTTTCAAAAAGCCAAAGTTAATGTTGACATTTTTTAAGTTCATTGTGAGCAATAGGGGTCTGAATTAATGTATGAAATGAAATTAAATAGTAAGTAACAGCTGAGCATTCTAACTAGCTCGTGTTAGGTATGAATAAGGGCAGTATTGATTTTGCTTTGAAACATTTTTTTGAAGTTTGCTGCTGCTTGGCTAATAATAAAAATAGAAGTCTTGTGTTTCATCCATTCCTTCTAATTCTTACTTTTGCCCGTCTTTCCCCACTCTTTTTGCATTTAAATGATAAAATTTTCTATATGATTTGAATTCTTTATATATAGTCAGAAGATGGAATAGGTACCAAGGAGATCCCCACAACAGGCCATTCCACGCCCGTGCCTGATGGGAAAGATGCCATGTCTATTTTCAGTTCTGCTCCTAAAGCAGGTGAGGACAAGCTTTATATTTTTACTCTATTAAAAAGAAAAGCTTCTCTTTACCTGACAGATTAAATCTCAGAGCAGAATTATATTCTGAAAGTTTTCGTGTAACATGAAAAATATACTGGATTATCTATTGAGAGAAAACAAAAGAATACAAACCAGCTAAAAGATTAATATAATTAGTTTATTTTTTATTTTTTCTGGTCATTTTATAGTAACAATAAACATTCTGGAGTTTAGTAATGTTGATTATCATCTAGTTTTTTATTTTGTTGTTGACCTTCAGCATTTCACCTGAAGTTTGAGTAGAAATACTAGAAGGCTATTTCTAGGGTAAATTTCAAAACACTGTAATCATTCTTGCCTATTCTTGAAGCGATGAGTGATGATGAAGACACTGGTTTTGTGTCTTTCATGCTCTTTCTTATTTCTCAAGCCTTTACTTCTATTGTTTTCCACAGATACCCGTCAGGATTGTGCTGCAGGCCGAGTTGGCTCTGGCAGCCTTACACAGGTGACAGATCTGGCTCCATCACTTCATGATTTAGATAATATCTTTGATAATTCTGATGAAGATGAGCTTGGCGTAAGTCTGAGCAGGGTTACAAAGAGTACCGTCTAGACAGGACTCCAGCAACCTAGGAATGACGGTGTTAGGAGCCAGGGAGGAAGCAATCATTGCATGGGGATCAAAGAGAGATGTCAGGTAGACAGATCTACATTTAGGACCAGGTAGGGTTGAGAGCAATTGGAGAAGCAGTTTAAGGATCTCATTAGGGAGGGAAAAAGTGAGTGCAAGAAATTCAGGGGCACGGGGAGGATCACACTGATATCAATACATAAATTTTGTCAAAGTGGCAGAATCACAGATGATGTCCATGTGCTGTTTGGGGGATGGGGGAGGGTGAAGGCCACTGTCAGTCACAGTCATTACAGAGACAGATTACCAAAAAAAAGAAAAAAAAAATCTTCTCAAGCAAAATACTGTAGTTGGACTGAGTAGCTTATATCTAATTTAGGAGACTCTTTAACCTTGCATTAAAAGTTTGTGTTTGTGAGTTTTAAGAAAGATCTTGATTCTCTTAGTAAAGACCAGATGAGAATCTGGTCAAATGTCTTTTTGAGAAACTACCTAAAGGAGAAAATAAAATCAACCGCAATATATTTCAGTAGTTCCCTGAAACAAAACTTTTCGTTGTACAAAAGTTAAGTGGTTATAGGAGGAGTAAGTTCACCATGTACATTATATTATTACGGAAGATAAAAGAAAAGCCAGCACTATACCAATTGCTGGGAAAATCAAGGTTCCAAAAAAGGCAAAACTTATAAGTAGCAATTACTGTGCTTTAAAGCTTAATCAAATCCAGTTACAGAAGCTGATCCTGAAGGGACTGGAGGTAGATGAGGTAGTTTAAAAGGCCCATGCCCCCCTCTAAGGTCTTTTCAAATAGCACAAATTATTTACCATTTCCTTGTTTTACTTCACCCCTTTACTCCACACATGAATGACATAGTTGAGCACATGCATAAGAATGATTACTGTCTCTCCTGGCTGTTGGCACATCTTTTCTGCCATGCTATATCGGCATTTTCAGAAGCATTGCAGAGATGCTGGTGTGTGCTGTGCAAAAGTAAAATAGCAGCAGCCTTCAAAGACTATGCAAACCTTTTGAAGTGAAAACATCTTCCTCAAATATTTAAAGCTTTGTTTCAGACCTAGTTGGAATTGAAAAGCTCGAGACTGGGTCCTTTACATTTATTTTGGTTGCTGTCTGCCACATTTCTGCTGGTTGCTAAGTGAAGTTAACTTTAATGAGTGCTGAGCTGCATTTATGTTACACTTCTGTTACAGAAAGCAATGGACTTACACTCATTATACCTCATCTACAATAGCTACTAAGCAAATCAATTATAGAGGGCTATGCTGTCAAACACAAGCCAATGTTTATGCCATTTCCCTTAAAGTTACACTGCTGAGTGATCTTGATCCAACATTTTACTTGCCTCAATATTGCTATATGTTGAGCAGTGTCCTATGGATGTCATTGTTGAATGCACAGTGTTCTATGCTCTGCTGCAGCAGAGACAGCACAAGATAACAAGAGGACTTTATTCCCAGTGCTTTGCTGATATTTTCCATTATAGTAATCCAAATAAGGATGCAAATAGAACAACTTTGTTAATTTGAAGTTGAGTGTATGATTGTATTTTTAGTATATGTTAAATGCACCTAGAATCTACCTACTAAAGTTGAAAGAAAGAAATAAAATAAAGTCAGATTGGAGAATAAAATAAGTAGACCGTTTTTAAAAAGACAATAAAAAGCCCTTAACTACTATCTTAAGACTAGGTGATTCATTAATTTTAATTTTTTTATTCTGATTTTAATACATTATGTAAATATCCTGTGTTTAGGCTGTATCACCAGCTCTGCGGTCATCAAAAATTCCTGCAGTGGGAGCTGAGGAACGCCCTCTGGGGAAAGATGGAAGAACAGCAGTACCTTATCCACCAAGTAAGTAGTAGAGTGCCTGTCGCTTTGTTCATAGCTAAAATATCACCATAACTACCATCTCCCCATTTTCTATAAGAAGTTTGTAATATTTGTTTCAGGCTTAAGACCCTGTGTGCTCCAGTTGTCCTGTAAGTACTAGAGGCTAATGTTAAACAAGGTTCATTGCCCCATAAGAAAATCTTTGTATAAATATTTCTAAAATTTGTCTACAGGGGCTGTGATGCCATTCGTTTGATATTTCTGCCTTTGGTTGTAAGGATGGAAGGAATTCGTTTTGTATTTTCATTTAGAAGTCATCCCTGTATTCTCAATGTAATATTTACCCTCAGTTAGTAGCTGCACCATTACCAAATCATTCATATGTATGTTTGCAGTGTTGTTCTAGCCATATTGGTCCCAGGATATTGGAGAGATGAGATGGGTAAGGGAGTATCTTTTACTAATGCCTAACTGGTGAAAGAGACAAGCTTTTGAGCTGACGCAGAGCTCTTCTTCAGACTGGTCTTCAGTAGACATTTAGAATAGGAGAAATGCTGCTTGTGCAGCTCAGGCCAGTATACCTTTCATACTGCTTATTAAGAGCTTGATATTACATGTGAAATCTATGGGAGGAATTAACTATTGGCCCTCGGTATACTGAAAATGTAAAGTGGATATTAAGATCACAGTAGCTTTTTCATGAGGACTGTGCCAGCAGCTACAGAGAATTGTAGTTTTCACTGCTGGGAGGTCTCAAGATGTTTTTGTGCTTCTTTCATGTAGATGGCATCCCTTTCGAATTATTCTTTAGTGTGTGTGCGCATAGGGTGGGAGGAAATAATTTAGCTGTGATACTAACAAATCAGATTGTGAATTACAAATTACTTGTCTTAAAAGAGAAAATATTGTGAGACTGACTGTGTGGCAACTCTAAGAGAAATCAAATTCCACTGCAAATCATTCTTTAATGCCTTCTCATTAACTTCAGCTGGTAATGAGAACAAATTGAGGGAAAAAAACAGTGTCACAAGGATGAGTCAGAGAGTTTTATGAATCCATAAAAGCACTACTGATTTACTCCAATGTAGAAGTATGAAATATACAGAGATTGGATTTTGACAGCTTTAGTAGATCCAAAGCTTTCTAAAATATGCAAAGCTTTCTCAAGCATGACACACATGAAAATGAATAATGCTGGCAAGCCAGTTGCTATAGATTTTCTTTTTTAATTAAACATTTTGTTGTTTTTTTAAAAAATGAATCTGCACTGCAGAATTTTGCAAAGTGGAACTAAAAGATATAAGAAAATAGCATAACACAGAGCCTTATGGAATAGGTTGAATAGATACACTGTACCCCTTGTGTTTTCCCCTCTTAATCCTCTCTCTGTCTCCCTTTGATACTAGCTAGTGATGCATGACAACATCTGTGAGGAACTGAAATGCCTGATACATCATAGCAAAGCCCTGCTGACTAAATGTCATTCTAACACCACTGCTCACCAAATGATGCTAAAGTACTCCTCTCTTCTTCCATTACTTGAAACGCAGAGGGGTCAGCTGATCCAAATCAACCCATGGAAAGATTTCACTACTTAGTACCAATTTTAAATCAAACATAACCATCATCTTTGGACTGCACAAAATCTAAAATAACTATGGCATACATGTGTAAAGACTGTAAACTGTCAGATAAGCGTGGGGGTTTGTAGTGCTTTACTGGACAGAAAAAAGCGTGGGAATAAAATCAGGCATTTAGTCTGTCAGAGACACTGTTTCAGTAAATGGGTCTTTCGTGGGGGAAGTTGATATGGGAATTTATTCTTATATGATCATAGTATTTTTAACAATGAATTCATCAGATTGCAACATCATGTGAAAAGGATACCTGTGCTACTTAAAAGAACAGTGTGTTCTGAATTTTGTGAAAAATAAATCTGTTATAACAGGAAATGGAAAGATGGTAATGGGGGAAAGTGTAAATATTTTACACCATTTGGGTTTATACAATACATTTCACTTTATTAAGCATTTTGGTATTTTTTCCATTAAAAGTGAATGAAAAATATAGGATTAATTTTTACATTGTGTTAATTTATTTACAGGTAATTAAATCCTATATGATTTTTTTCTGCCTTGGCAGCTATGGTGCAGGAAGCATATTGCAGCACCCTATGGGACTTGCCTGTTATTTTTTAATGCCTTGCGGCATAATTTCTAATCAGGATGTTCCAAGATGGCACTAGCAATAGTCTCGGGTCTATTTTCATAGGATTATGACAACATGGACCAAAATGGGTTTACATGGGCTATAAATCAGTGCAAAAGTTTTGCACACCTCATTGGAAGTTTAGCCAGTATTGATTTTAGGATTTTGTGTCATGAAACACTAGAAAGGAAAGAAAATTATCCTGGATCAACTTAGTTATTAGCAATAACTGTGGTCAAATCCCCAGTACTGTTCTTTAATCTTTTTTCTGAAAAAAGCTTCCTTTTGTTGTTATAGTAGCATATTTGAATATTGTCCATCCTCAGTTGCATGTTGCTCAATTGAACAATAAACTTGAAAAGTGTCCATAGGACACTGTACTCTGTATAAATGATACTAATGGAATTAATTTAGATTTGCACTGGTGTGAAAGCAGGGGAAGATCTGCAGTCTGCTCGCTTGATTTTTAACAAACCAAAAAAGCCAGTGTTGAGCTGAAGTTCTTCTCTTTATGGTGTTTCATTGAGAGTTATGCAAAATTTATTTTTTAATGGTTAACAGTGGGTTATTTTGTGATGCTTAGCTGTGGCAGATCTGCAAAGGATGTTTCCAACACCCCCTTCGTTGGAGCAACACCCTGCCTTTTCCCCTGTGATGAACTATAAAGATGGAATAAGTTCAGAGACTGTGACCGCATTGGGGATGATGGAAAGTCCTATGGTCAACATGGTTCCCACACAGCTCACAGAATTTAAAATGGAGGTAGAAGATGGATTAGGGAGCCCTAAACCTGAAGAAATTAAGGTAATACACCAAAGATACCATTAGTGTTACAACTTCATCTATGTAAGACTTTTTCTTTAATAAAACACATGCAAATAGGGTACTGTAGGGTTGGCTGTAAAATTGCTTGCACAGTTTTGAACCAGATCCATAGAAAGGGATTGATAATCTTTCAGTGGAAACAGTTCCTTTTTTATGGGACACTTTTGTAATTGGTTACTCAGCCTTAATATGAGCAGACAGCTTGCACATAAATAGATCTATTAGTTGCATACTGACTTTAATGTTTTTAAGGCACTCTTCTCAAAATAAGAACCTGTTTTAGCAGTTTGGTGTCTGTGTGAAATGAGTTTTGTTTTGGGATAGTCCCTAATGGACAACTATCTACACTACAAAAAAAAAAAAAAACCCCAAAACATCACAGTTGCCACTAATTGGCACCTGCTTGTTAGCTAAAGGTTTTCTGTAGCACCTATTACTATATTGTTTTTGCACTGAAAATTTGTTAGCAGTCTCAAGAGAGAGGACCAGGATGGAATTAGCTTATTCCACTCCTACCCCCTCAAACATTGTCCCTATTGGTAAGTGTTGAGAATTATTGCGGGGTAGTTTGTGGGGAAAACTTGTTCTGTTGCTTCCCGTGTTGTACTTTTTCCATAGCTACATATATTTTAAAGTCAGAAGGGACCATTAGACCATCTGGACTGAATTCATGAACAACAAAGGCCATAGAATTTCACCGTTGCCTCTGGACTAAACCCAATAATTTGTGTTTGATTAAAGAATACTGTCCAGAAAGGCATCACCTAGTCTTGATTTGAAGACATCAAGAAATGGAGAATTCACCATTTCTAGTGGTTAATCACCCTCACTATTAAAAATGGTGCCTTATTTGTCTGGCTTTAACTTCGTCTCTGGTTCTTGTTACGCCTTTCTCTGCTAGATTAAAGAGCCTGATATTTTTCATCTTATAAAGGTACTTTTGCTCAATGATCAAGTCACCTTTTGATCTTCTTTACGATAAGATGAATAGATTGAGCACCTTTAGTCTGTCACTGTAAAGCATTCCTGGTCTCAAATAATTTTTGCAGCTCTTTCCCAGTTCCCAGAAGTGTACCTTCTTTAGTTTTTCAGCAACCTTTTTAAAATGTGGCACCAGAACTGGACACACTGTTCCGATATCAATCATGCCAAGGCCATATAGAAAGGTATAATTGCCTCCCTACTCCAATCTCGCTACTCCCCTCTATACAAAGATCATATCAGTCTGTTTTGCCACAGCATTGCACTGGGAGCTCATATTGAATTGTTTGTCCACTGTGACTTGTACATTTTATATCAGTCACTGCTTTCCAGGATACAATTTCCTGTCTGTAGGTATGGCCTGCGTTCTTTGGTCCTTGATGCATGACCTTGTATCTGGCGATATTAAAATGCATTTGTTTGAACAGGACCATTTTGCCAGGTGATCCAATTTGCTCCATGTGACTTCCCTGATCTCATCATTATTTACCACTCTGACAAACTCTGTGTCATCTGGAAATTTTATTAACAGTGATTTTATATTTATTTGCACATCATTGATAGAAATATTTGTGATGGACAAGAAATGACTATGTATTGATCTATGAATACTATTATGTAATAATGGTATGAACGTTGTAAGTGACCTTGTCAGTAAAGAAAAGTTACTGTATATCTATGATGGGTTAGTAGAATTTCCTGTATGATTGTATTGATCTAACTTAATAGGGAACAGTGGGAGGAGCAAACTGGAAAGTGACAGAATGGTTTCCCAGATACAATACCCACACACACCCTTGAAGATAACACCTTGTCCTATTGTTTTTCAAGGATCCTGGCTTCATTGAGTTGCAAATCTTATTTTGCCAGAGTTGGGAGTTATCAGATAAAAGGGCTGCAAACAATTAAAAAGTGACTTGATTCCTGCAGAGGATGATAAGTTGCCAGGGGCTGTCCAAGAAGTGGTCAGTGAGCACTGACAGGGAGCGGGTCCGCAGAAGAGTCTGTAGGAAGTTAGACCTACCAGGGTACGCATGTGGAAAATGGTTGTTATGCATAACTAGCTCTGCCAGGTGTTCAACATTTTTCCACATGGGGACTTTGCCTTAAGGAGGCAGATTGATCCCTGCTTACCACTGTGATTGAATTGAACTGCAGATACCAGGTATAAATCAGACCTGCTGAAATCACAGTTAGTACCAGGGGACTACAACCCAGGACCTGGTTTGAAAGTGGGAGAGCTGTGTGATTCTATCTGGAGACAGAAGATGGCTAAAGACCTGAGCTCTGAGCCTGATGCACTTGACAAGAGCAGGAAAGATGAGAGGTGCAGTTACCTGGGAACTGTGATTTGATATTGAGTAGTGTATTTGTTTTTGGCTAAATTGAGGGCTTCATTTAGGGTTATTAATTCCCGGTCTTTCTCTAGCAGTAAATTCATACTAGAGAGGGCCCTACATTACAAATATTACAAAGATCTTGATCTACAGTCTGAAACCCCTTTTGGAGGAAATTCATATCAAGGATTTTGATTCAGCTCAACTGCAAGATCCACAAGTTTATTTTTTTATATTAAGGAATGTTTTTTAAAAAATCCTGTTGTGCATAATTTATGTATTTGAAGAAATTCAGAAATTTCCATAACACAAAAAATAATTGTTATAGGTAAATTACCTTTTTATTGAACACACCCCTCCAATAACAACAGCAAAATTGTGTAAAAGAGAACCCAACAGAATTACTTGGCAATTGTTGCTAGAATAAGATAAGATAAAAATGGACAGTCTGTCTCTGAGACTTGTTCCCCATTGCCTAGTCATAACTGCACCTTTTGGAGAGTGCATAATGTAGGCCCATTTCAGGAAAGTACTCAAGTGTATGCTTAAATCTCAGTGAAAACAATGGGACTGAAGAACATGCGTAAAATTAAGCAAATATTTAAGTGCTTTGTTGAATAGAAGTGGACTTAAGAACATACTTAACTGCTTTCCTTTATGGCCAGAGATGGTGCTTTTCAGAAAAATCAGCCATTTACCTTAAACAGATAAAAAGCACAACATTTAATTCCTTTTTAACCTAATTTACAGGCTTTCAACTAGATTGAATTTAACTGCACTCTCAAAGAAGTGTATAAGAATAACAGTTTGGTTTTTTCCTTTCTCCAAGCCTGCAGACCAAAATTGTAAATGAGGGAGCAATCTGGTAAGAATTTTACAAAGGAGATGGAAGGGATGCCCAGTGTCAAGGGAAAAAAGGAGAAATTAAAATAGGACCATGATTGATTCAGAGATAGGACAGCTTCTCACAGTAAGAAAAAAAATTGCACTTATGCTACCACCAGTTGAGCTGTCTTGATAGTAGCACTAGCAAGAGCCATACTGTATAGGCTGCGAGGGGGCTGGAGATTTTGTGACCATGCCAATTAAAGAACAGCTTCTAACATTAGTTTTAATTGCTATGGTGATAAAAGCATTGGAAACTGCTACAGTTTTGTCTACACTAGGGCTCCTACTGGTGCTATCTCCAGTGCAACTAAAACAGTGGTATTTTTTTTAATTTCCTAATAAAAAAATTATCTTAGATAGTAAATCCGTCAACTTTCTAGAGAGTTGGTCTCCAAGTAGCCACACCTTTTACCACGGGCAATCCTTCTGACATTCCCAGGGGTCACTTTCCCTTCTGTTCCTAAACAGTATTAATTGCCAACAGGCAACAGCAGGGAGAAAGGAAAAACAGTACACCCACCTTTGTTTACAGTTCCTGCTTTCAGAAATTCCTTAATAGACAATAAATTGCTAAAGAAACTTGACCTTGACCAAACTTAAACACTTGCTTTTTAGGAATGAATTCCTCTTTGCAGCATCACTTTACCTGACTCCGTTGGAAGAACAAATATCACCCTAACCTGATGGAACTTGTTGCCTACACAGTATGGGTATAATAGAAAAGGCATGGTTGTACTAGGCATCCATGTTCTACTAATGTAGAATACAGTGCTCCGCTCTCCCCTTCTCTCAGTTTTAGCAGCATTTTAAAAGTTGAAAAGACATGTATTCCAGTATACTGGTTATTAATTAGGTATGCTGCATGCAAATAATGAAAAAGCAATTTCTTTCATTTGTCACAGACCTTATTTGTTTTTTCCCTCCACTTCGAGTATTTTGCTAGATGTCAAAACAAAGTTAATTAATCTTGGGACAGGTAAGAAATATGGATTAAGATCATAGTTTGATGAGCTAAAAGACAGATTAAAAAATATATATATATATATATATATATATATATATATGAGAAGATATTTCAGATATCTCTAACAAAGATTTCAAGAGTATTAAAACATACCTATTTTTAATTGGGCATGCACACTGGCAGGTACATTTCCAAGAGTTGTGCTATACCGTTATTTGAGCAACTGCTGCTCATATACATTAAGTGGAATCTAGCACCTAACCCCACTGTAACTCATTTTTACAAAAATGAAAATAGATTTCTTGTGCTGATTGAGTACCAAAGGCAGGAATCCTTTTATGCTTCCTCTTCTGAATCTTTAAGGAAACACCAGGGAGGGAAGCAAAGGGAGAAATCTCTGGCTGGCAGAACTAAGAACAGTAAGTAGAAGTGTTTTAAATATATTAGGAACACAGAGAATCCTAGCAATAGTCTTGGTCCGTTACTAGATGGAAATGGTAGAACTATCAATAACAACCCAGGAAAAAGCAGAAATGTTCAGTAAATATTTCTGTTCTGTATTTGGAAAAACAGTTGATTTAATCATATCATATAATGATAACAACACTCTTTCTATGCCACGAATATGTCAGGAGGATGTTCAACAGCAACTACTAAAGTTAGACATTTTTAAATCAGCAGGTCCAAATAACTTGCATTCAAGAGTTTTAACAGAGAAGGCAGAAGAGCTCACTGGACTGTTAATGTTGATTTTCAATAAATCTTGGAACACTGGGGAAGTTTCAAAAGACTGGAAGAAATCTAATGTTATGCCAATATTTAAAAGGATAAACAAGACGACCCGAGTAATTGTAGGCCTGCCAGTCTAACATTGATCCCGGGCAAGATATGGGATTTGATTAATAAAGAATTAAATTATGGTAATATAATTAGTGGCAGTCAACATGGATTTGTGGAAAATAGATCCTGTCAAACTAACTTGATAACTTTTTCAGGTGAATTAAAAATTTGGTCATTTTAATTAAAAAAATTTAGAACAAAATAAAATTTAACATGGCATATATTAAATGGATTAAAAGTTGGCTAACTGATAGGTCTCAAAATATTATTGTTAATGGGGAATCATCATCAAGCAAAAGTGTTTCTAGGGGGGTCCTGCAGGAATCAGTTCTTGGCCCTACTCTATATAATATTTTTATCAAGGATCTGGAAGAAAACATTAAATTATCGCTGATAAAGTTTGAAGATGACACACAAGTTGGCGGAGTTGTAAACAATGAAGAGGAGAGGTCACTGATACAGAGACATCTGGATCACCTGGTAAACTGGGTACAAGCAAACACTATGCGTTTTAGCAGGGTTATATGTAAATATACATATAGGAACAAAGAATATAGGCCATGCTTACTGGCTGGGGGAATATCTCCTGGGAAGCAATGACTGAAAAAGATTTTGGGGTCGTGGTGGATAATCAACTGAACTTGAACTTACAGTGTGAATCTGTGACTAGACGGCTCTGTGCGATCTTTTAATACTTAACAGCAGAATCTCGAGTAGGAAGAGGGATGTTATTTTACCGAAGGTATTTGACATTGATGCAACTGCTGCTGGAATAGTATGTCCAGTTCTGGTGTCTCTAATGCAAGGATGTTAATAAATTGAAGAGGGTTCAGAGAAGAGCCATGAGAATGATTGAAGGATGCGAAAATCTGCCTTATAATGATAGACACAAAGAGCTCAGTCTATTTAGTTTAACACAGAGAAGGTAAAGGGATCAACTGATTACAATCTGTAAGTACTTATATGGGGAGAAATTGTTTGATGTAGTATATTTGCTTTTTTTTCTTTTCTCTCTGTGGCTGCCTGATTGTGTACTTGTGGTTCCAAATGAGGTGTGTGGTTGACTGGTCAGTTCGTAACTCTGAGGTTCTACTGTAACGCAATCCAGTGGCTGGAAGTTGAAGCTAAACAAATTCATATTGGAAATAAAGCGTGCACTTTTAATAGTGAGAGTAATTAACCATTGGAACAATTTACCAAGTGTTGTGATGGATTCTCCATCACTGGCAAGTTTCAAATCCAAATTAGATATTTTTCTAAAAGATCTGCCCTAGAAATTATTTTGGGGACATTGTCTGACCTGTGTTGTGCAGGAAGTGAGACTAAATTATCACAATGACCTTTTTGACCGTGGAATCTACAAAAATGCTGTCACTCTGGTAAGAGATTAAAAACTAAGTTTTCTAGAACAACTTTGTTACTATTACTACAATGTACACTGCTGTAGTTCCCCCCAAGTGCTAGGTGTTTTCCAGTCACAGAGGAGACAGTTCCTATCTCCAGGAGATATGGAATAGCTGGAATAACCATGGATCAATTCCTAGTTATTGTTCTCCCTAAACAAAACAAAACAAAACAAAAGTGTAATGGTTGCTAGTGAGCTCAGGGTGGTTGTACTATGAATTTGGAATGGTGCCAGTGGCTATTCTGTTTGCCATTATTATTATTATTTGGATTGTGGTAGTGCCCAGAATGTGTCATTCACTTTCTAACCATGTAGTATAAAGTCTTCCCCTAAAGCAATTACAGTCTACTCTAGAAGCCTAAACTTTTCATGCTCGTTATAATTCTGTAGTGTGTACGTGTGTAGGGTCTGAGCCAAAGCCCCTTGTAGTCAGTGAGATCAGGCCATAAATGTTTATAAAGTGAGTAGACAATTATGAGAAAAAGTGCAGTTATGTTTGCTTCAAATTAGTGTAATTTAGTATTACCTGAATATATTTTTAATATCAAGATTATTGACTTTTCTGTGTAGCTCTAAAAATGAAAATCGCTTTGGTTTTACAGGATTTTTCATACGTGCACAAAGTTCCATCATTTCAACCTTTTGTGGGCTCCTCTATGTTTGCTCCATTGAAGATACTGCCAAGCCAGTGCCTGCTACCTCTGAAGATACCAGATGCCTGCATGTTCAGGCCTTCTTGGGCAGTTCCTCCTAAAATTGAACAACTTCCCATGCCACCTGCAGCCACTTTCATCAGAGATGGCTACAAGTAAGTACAAGCTTTGCAACAAAAGATGAAATTCATTATGTTCTTATTTAGAAATCTAATAAATGGACATTTAGAGTGCTGCTAAACTTATACAACATCACACTGAGCTCTGGTGATTTTTCCACTTTTCAGTCCATAAAATAAAAGTAGGAGCAAGCCTAATTACAGACTTCTTACAAACCTGCTAAACTTTCATTGCTTTATAAAGTCAGAAACAGTTTTGATAACTGGAGAAGGAACAAATGACATTTGAATTGGTTAATTTTAAATCATTATCCAGGCAAAAACATTGTAAGTCAACGTAAAGTAGAAATGTTAAAGAAGAAGGCTCATGCAGTTAATCTCCAAGTATTAGGTTTAAAGATGGATTTTAATTATTTTTAATTTTAATTTTAATAATTATTTTACCCGTTTCACTGGAGAAAATGGCAGTTGTCAAGTGTAATTTGCCTTTACTTGTAAAAAGGCATATCATCTGCTTCTCCTTTGAGTTGTATTTAATACCAAAGAAGGTGCCGAACAAAAAAAGTTGTAATGACTGTTCGCTGTGTGAGTAAAAGAGAGAGAAAATCTACCTGTATAAAATATAAAAGAAAGTGGTATTTCATAGGAAGGTGATACACATGTTCACATATACTGCAAAGGAAATATCAGGTCATTGAATGAAATGTAAGCTTTGTGGGGTGGTTTTATAACATTGAGTGTTGAAATTGCAAGGTGTTTTCCAATAAAACTATGATAAATGGTAGATGGAACGAAGTACTTACTTTCTTATTTTGATAATACAAAAACACGTCATCTAATCTACCTGCAGTCCAGTGGTGCTAGAACAATTTTTACAGTGGGGGTGCAGAAGACGGAAACCATGCATTTGGGTTGTTATTACTACTTCAAGCCAGCAGATGCGGCAGCACCCCCAACAACCTACTTCTAGCACCTGTGCTGCAGTCCATGATTTAAATGATCAAACCGTTAGTTCTGATGGATACTTTGAGCTGACAATAAACTCCTATCTTCAGGATTTTTAATATTTTACTTCTTGTTACTTCATTCCCTTAAATGTATTCAGCTCATGGAAACAGATGTATCAGAATTCTGTTAATGGTAATGACTGGTTTTTGTAAAGTTCCTTTTAAACTTAAAAAAAAAAAAAAAAGTGGAGGGGTGGGGAAGTATCTGTGGACATCCAATTAATCAGCTAAGGGTCTGGTGCTTCATCTTATGGAATAGAATGGACCTTGGAATAAATCCCATTCCATCGTTTACAGTTGCAGAGCTTATATATTTAATTTATTTGTGCTTCAAAGATACACATTTCAATATTCGCTTTGTACCTCATTTTCTGTGGGTGACATTCACTCCTGTGCAGATGGTCAACATACATGACATGCACCTTTTGATAGCTTAATGTGATTTAAGTGGTGTGTAGGCCTCTGATGTCCCTTTGTGCAGGGATGAATTTCACCCTGTGTTAGTCTTGTAAAGAGTCTTCTGTGTTAGTCTTCTTTGGGATCCTCTCATTTCTTCTGAACTGGTCACAGAACAAGTTGCCAGTTTAATGTGCCTGGTGATTCCTATTCCTATATATTCTGAAATTGCTGTACTTCTCTCCGCTGTAAGGCATAGTGGTGCTGGTCCCCAGGTGCAAGTTTGCCATTAAATTAAATGAGAAATTTGCATCCTTAGCATATTTTTCCAAAGATCACTCTATTTGTGGAATAAATCCACTGCCTCAGCTCTTGAAAACTAGCAAGAATTTAAACAGTTTGATACATAAAACCTCTTAAAGCTGTAAAAATATAAGTAGAAGGGTCTTCTGCTGCAGTGAATTAATTTATAGATGAAGTGCTCATATCTCTAAATCAATCCTTAAATCCTTGAAATCAGGCCTTCTCCACCTCCAAAGATCTTCCAGTGTTCTCAAAAGAAGTGCAAAAAAGAAATTACAAAACCTCAATACCACCTAAGGAGCAAATTACTTCTCAGGTTTTCTGTAATAGTAACTGCTTCTAATGGTAACCAGGACGGAGCTGATTATTAATTGCAGGTATTTGTTGAAAAAAATCTTTATTTTCAATGTAATCCAATTAGAGTGAAGATCATTATTGCACCCTTATTACTGCAGGCTTCTGCCGGAGTGGTGATTGCCAATCAAGATTTCTAGGTCACCCTTTGTCATTAGTCTAAGGTATTCACTGTGCCTCAGATTCACAACTCTTACCAACCTTTGTCCATTTTTTCCTATTTTTTGACTTGGGCACAAGTCCCTTAAAGATAACAAGATGATTCTAAAGAATCAGGTCTTTACTACAGTTTCTTTTCAAGTTGCTAATGAAATGTGATCCTTAAAATAATATTTCTTTTAAAATAACACATAAAACACATAGTGAGAACACACAAATGTAAAAAATCCATATGTTTCCACTCCTTTATCAAGAGACTGATTGTGTTCTTATGTTTTATATGCTGCCCTTAAGGAATACATTTCAAGAAAAATGTTTTATTAGTTTCTCAGGAGGAGAAATGTTATAAAGACCTTATTCATTTGAGCAATTATGTTGTCCTTAATTTGAAGCCTAATGACAAAATTATCTGTTTCTTACTGTAATATGTCACTCCAAAGAGAAGATATCTCCTGTGGAAATATATGACCACATTCTGGTCCCTGAAATTTGGCAGATAATGACAAAACTGTTAATAATAAGGAATGTGATGACAAATGGTGACCTAGAAATAACAGCTTCAGCTCTTATGTATGAAGAATCTGTAATAGCATGTGTTATTTTGTGCTGTAAGGTATGTATGTAGGCTAGATAAAGGCTGCCTTTTATTGTATGTGAAACACTTTTGTCAGCTGGGTACCACCAAGGGAACATTAAAATTTCAACAAGAGGAACCAGATAAATTATTTGTAAGAAGGCATACTGGAGGTAATTATTTACTACAGAAATTTTAAAATGTATAGACAGTTAAGCTAATTATTTCTAAAGGGAGTTTACAGTGCTGTATAATTATGTGAAATTTCATTTCCCTAGTTTTTACATATTGGACTGTCGATTTTGTTACAGACAATTGCAGTGATTCCACTGAAATAATTTTCTCTCCCCACCCCAAGTGCTGAAAATGTTAAAATCACATTCATTATTTAACTTCAGGTCTTTCTAAATAAGCACCTGAGATTTCAGGTCATAAGACTCTTAGCTTGTAATCTTATAACAGTGTGAGGGGATGTTTTCTGTTTTTTGTTTTGTTTTGTTTTTTCCTTCTTCCTACACTATCAGGTGACTCATAGCTATGTTTGCTGATGAGACTTTGAAAGTTTAGACAAAGAAAAAAGAGACTCTTGGATATAAAGTTATGAGAGGAATGTCTGAAGGTGTTTTCCCTTTACTGTGGTCTCTAGAGAGCTATTTCCTCTGAGTCTTGTCTACAGTGAACCTTCAGAATAATAACCTTCCTGTATATTTTGCAGCAATGTGCCTAGTGTTGGGAGCCTGGCAGATCAAGACTATCTTCAGATGAACACTCCCCAAATGAATACACCAGTGACATTAAACAGTGCTGCCCCAGCCAGCAACAGTGGGGCAGGAGTTCTGCCATCCCCAGCAACTCCTCGCTTCTCCGTCCCTACGCCACGCACACCCAGAACCCCAAGGACTCCTAGAGGTGGGGGCACTGCCAGCGGGCAAGGATCTGTAAAATATGACAGCACAGATCAAGGTTCACCAGCTTCTACCCCTTCTACAACACGACCACTTAATTCTGTGGAGCCAGCCACTGTCCAGCCAATCCCAGAAGCCCACAGCCTGTATGTCACCCTGATTCTTTCAGATTCCGTGCTGAACATCTTTAAAGATCGCAACTTTGATAGCTGTTGTATATGCGCTTGTAACATGAATATTAAAGGTGCAGATGTAGGGCTGTACATCCCAGATTCATCTAACGAGGATCAGTACCGCTGCACCTGTGGATTTAGTGCAATTATGAACCGCAAGCTAGGTTACAACTCTGGGCTATTTATTGAGGATGAATTGGATATTTTTGGCAAGACCTCAGACATTGGCCAGGCTGCAGAGAGAAGGCTGATGATGTGTCAGACCACTTTACTTCCTCAGATGGGAGAGGGAGCCAGGAGGGGCCAGGAACCCCCTATGAGCCTCCTCCTCCTCCTCCAGAATCAACACACGCAGCCTTTCACCTCTTTGAGCTGCTTGGACTACATGTCCTCCAATAACCGGCAGACACTTCCCTGTATGAACTGGAGTTATGACAGAGTGCAAGCAGATAGTAATGATTCTTGGATAGAGTGCTTCAATGCTCTGGAGCAAGGAAGGCAATATGTGGATAACCCCACTGGTGGAAAAGTGGATGAAGCCCTAGTAAGAAGTGCTACTGTACACTCTTGGCCTCACAGCAATGGTATGGTTCACAGAAGAGGGTTTGGTTTTCTTTAGTTCAAAAAACTTAGTTACCTTTGTTGTTTTATTTTAAACTTGCCGGTGTAAGATGTTATCATTTAAACTTTATGGGGACAAATGCACTCTTGAGGAACAGGATTATATAAGTAATCTGGAGAGTTTTCTAAAACAATAAATAAAATACTGGTAAATTTCCTTCTTCCTTCCAGCATGCTGTATGACTTTTCAATGTCAAAAATCCACTACAGTTCTGTAGGTATTTTGTATTGTTTTTTGGGGTTGGGGTCAAACTCTATTCTAGCTTTCTTCAGTGATACTGTGGCACATCTCTTTGGAGCATGATCTCTGAAATCAATGAAAGAGGGCTGCTCTTTGTGAAATGATGCCCACCAAAAATAACATCAATGAAATATAATGTATGTGTTTGCTGAAGCACCCTCAGTTCCTGATGGGCTTGACTTGAAAACTATTTTTTAGCCTTTAAGCATCTTTAAACTTTTAAGCAAACTTACAGGAAATCGCTACAGTCTAGATAACATTTTGTAAAAGGATATTTGAAAAGAATTTGATAGAAAACTTAGTCTAACTATGTTGTCTGATAAAGCGGCAGTTTAAATTCTGTTTTACTAATTACAGAGGAGCACAGGCTATATGGACACCATGAGAGGCAAGATAAAGGAATCACAGGCCAAAAAAATGATGGCACCTCCTCCTCACCAGAAATCTGATTCATGCCTCTTTGTCATTTGTAGTGCTGGACATCAGCATGCTGTCCTCCCAGGATGTGGTGCGCATGCTACTGTCCCTACAGCCCTTTCTCCAAGATGCCATCCAGAAGAAGCGGACAGGCAGGACCTGGGAGAACATCCAGCATGTGCAGGGACCCCTCACATGGCAGCAGTTCCATAAGATGGCAGGACGGGGAACATATGGTACAGTTTGTTGTGCAACTGCAATGTTCAGATGAATGTTTCCTTACACATGTGCATTTGAATGTTTTCTTTGCTGGAAAGTGCATAAGAACAAAAGTCTCCTCACATTGCTGGTCATTGTGTTTAATGTTTGAAGGATGTTCCTGAATAATGTAATGGGGGTTTTACCTTCCAAGATGATTGGCATTGGAGATGGGCTTGAATACTCCTAAAGCTTAGGTGGGGTTCAAAATCCCTGTATGGATTTGATTTTGGCTTGAACCCATAACTAGTACAAGTAATAACGTGAAGCATAGAAGCTGTTAAATAAAATTAGAGCCCTAGTAATAAGATTTTAAACATTTTTTTTTAAATGTCATATTACTGATGTGTTTGTAATTAAATACTTCCTGGTTACAAGTAAGACTTTTAATTGGAAATGTATTTGACAGTATACATGCTAAGTGAGAGCAAACCAATGACTGACCTTTAAACATAATTTTTAACACTTCCTGCATTTTGCCTGCATTTTATTTTAAATTCCCTACTGATCTTTTTTAAGTTTTATTCTATTTTGCCACAGTGCCTCAGTTCTCTATTTTCCCTGATGTAATGCTGATTTCCCTTTTAGCTATGACAGGTTGCATTACTGCAGTAACTACCATCACGTTCGAATGCCACTCTGCCACATGAAAAGTACTTCCAGCCTTTTTTTAACTTTTGTAACTACAATTTGCCAACAGTTACCACATATTGCAACTGAAATGACCCCATTTTCCCTGTGTTAGAACAGTAGATATCTGTGGTGAGGATGGTTGGTGAATGATGACTTTTTAGTCATTTATATTTCTCTGAAAATGTCCAGGGTATATTTGGGCTGACATTCTCCAAGCAATAGCAGGCTTACACTAGCATTTCTTTTTAGTGAGTGTAATTGCTGAAAACACTACTTGTGTGAGTTCTCAGACTTGGTGTCATGATAATCCTCTCATATGGGATGGTTGACTGTTTTGGGGGTTTTTTATTTGTATTAACTCTAGCCACTTTGCTTAGAAATCAAGACTATCCACTTCGGGAGCTACAGTTTTCTCATTTTGCACATCCAGCAGGAGCTAAAGCAGGAAACATTAATTTAGTTTCCATGAATAGATGTCATCACTTTGCTTTAGGTTGAAGGGACATATGTGAAATGTGGTTGTTATATGGTTATGTCATCATTTAGACAGTGTGAAATAATTTCTTTACAAGACCACAAGTTCAATCCTCAAGAAGGCCCTGAAATGTTGGCAGAATTTGTATGTACAATATATTGGAAGATGTTTTATTGCAGTTCTTTAGGGGAATTACTGTAGTGATGCTTGGATTGGCTGCTTCTGCTTTGACTGACTAACCTGATTTTATGACACTTAAGTGCAATGTACATCTTTCCACTGGCTAATTAAGGACTGTTATCTGAGGAAAAGGACTGTGGAAGGACATTGTTAACATTTACTGTGGCTGCATCCTGCCTGCTCAGAGTATGTTCAGGCTTTCAGAAAACTTACCATGACAAGAGATTACTGATTTACAATGTTTGGCTAGAAAGAGCTCCTTGCTTTTGTAGCTGTCAGTCCTTTCATTGTAAAGTGTTTCTGTAATACCCTGTTCTTTTTTATCAGGTTCCGAGGAGTCTCCTGAACCTCTTCCAATCCCTACTTTACTGTTGGGTTACGACAAGGACTTCTTGACAATCTCTCCATTCTCCTTGCCATTCTGGGAGAGGCTGTTGCTAGACCCATATGGGGGCCATCGGGATGTTGCTTATATTGTGGTGTGTCCAGAAAATGAGGCCTTGCTCGATGGAGCCAAAACTTTCTTCAGGGACTTGAGTGCTGTATACGAGGTTGGAAAGAGACTGTTATGAATTGTTTAATCATAACTGTCATCCCTGTTTTAGCACCATGTTTACGGCTGGGATAAGTTTGTGTTCTTTCCTTTCTTTTTTAACCTGTATATAACTGTTTAAAGCTTAAGTGTTTTAAATAACAATAATTTGTTAAAGTATTTCCTTCAGTTTAAAAAGGACTTTCTTCACTGTCAGAATACAGCAAATAGAATATCATCTAATAGAACTGCACTTATTCATTTGCCTGTTGACTCCATTTAAGAGAAAATAGAGCTCTGAAGTGCAGCTGCTGTTTACGTTGAATGAAACAGGGCATATGCAGCTGAAAATAGCTGAGCAGTAGGATTAGTCTAATAGCCAGATTCACTAAGATTTAGAAATACAAGGGGAAAGTGTAGACCTATAAATAACTCTGAAATATAAGAAAATCTGAAAAGTAGCATTGAAGGGAGTATTTCATAGCACTTTCTATCAACACGTATCCAGGAACCTCCTGCATAGGCAAGCAGTACCTGCATGAGATGCTTCTCATACATTGGTGGCAAAGTGAGACATCTACATCTTTTCCGCTCTGTAGGGATGTAGGGGGGAGTAGCCAGGCCAGAGGGGAGGAATAAAGGATGACTCATGCTAAATGACGTGTTTTTAGAGCAAAGCAATGGAGCTTTTACCACTGTATTTGAGTCATTCATTCTCTTACACACACTTTGATCCTCACTAGGAGTGACATGAGTACAGTTGTGATTTGTGAACCAGTGGTAGCACTACAACTAAGCCCAGTTGTGCAGGCAATGCAGATGGAGGGTCTTGTTGCTGCACAGTGTACCAAAGCTCTTCCTCTATCCCAGTGACTCCAGCGCGTCCTTCTAGCATTAGGTCAGGGAACTGCTTCAACTCCTAGTGTTCTTCCAGTTGTGGGGGAGAGTAATACAACCTCTTTAAGATAGCCACGCCCTGCTGGGTCCCAGTCCTGTCTCTGGTTCTCACAGGTGCTTGCCTCTTCGCTGGGGCTCTTCCCCCTTCAGTGAATGGCCGGGGGGGCCCGATCTCACCCTTGACTCCTGTCCCCATGCAGGGACCCTACAAGTAGCAGCCTCATGCTTGGTTTCAGGAAAGCTGCCAGCTTCCCTGGGTTACTTCCCCGTGCCCTTTGACTTAATGTCTGGACCCTGTTCAGACAGGGGCCCTGCCTGGCTAGGTTACATTGGCCTAACCCAGTGCTGAGTGCTTCTGGAAATCAATCCATGTGCTTAAGGCCAATGTCCCAACCACAGATATTTCTCCTTGTTCGTGTAGGGGTTGTCCACACCATCTGCCCTTTCTGTCTCACCACCTTTGCAGCATAATCATTAGGTAGACAGAGATGGAACATATTTCTTAGAAGTCTGACCTGGTAGATTTTCAGTGTTTTTACACAAGAGGGACATATCACCCAAAGTAAGCAGTCAGCTAAAAGATCACTCAAATAAAAAACTAATGTTAACATAATGCTGTAGAAGCTATGATTGTGCTATTTCAAAAGGCCCTATTAGTCCTTTTTATTTCAGGAGAAGAAACTGAAAACGATTAGAAAGCATGTTATTCTAAATATAGATATTTCTATTTTAATTTTTGTAATGTCACTATTTAAGATAGGAATTCACAATGAGAGGTGATTTCTTACTCTATTATGAATGGACATAATGTTCATAGTAGGAGCTCAGTCCAGTATTCTGAATCAGTGCATGCATCTTAAAGTATGCTACTGTTTTAGAACGAGAATGGGGTCAAGCCCTTAAGTAATCCAGAGCAAGTGTAGATCTTGTAAACAACACTAAAACAAGAAGTAGCTGGCATTAATTACCATTCCAAAGAAATGCTCCTCTAGGTAATGGAACTGTTCCTATTGTGTGAAGAAATTGGACATTTTCTCCACTGGGATATATACAAGTTACAGCAGATACATCACCTAAAAGCCCGTGGAAAAATGTTCCTTCAAACAGTTCTGCTTTACTACGTTATCAGGAAAGAATGTTAATGTTGAGATCTGATCAAGGTGAATAATCCTTTTAGGCTAATAGAAGCCTCATCGCTTACACTGTTTCAAATAGATTGGTGGGAAAAAAAGGAATATACTGTACATTGTACGAAATGATCCTTCAGTGGCTACTAGTGATAGATAAGATGATCAAATAGGTCTTTTCCATTTTTAATTTCTGTGGTAAGAACAAAGGAATCTAAAATATGAGCTGCTTTAGGTCAGAGAAATCCAAAATAACTTTTAGGAAACTATCACTTTTTCTCAGATTGAATGATGATGCCAGAATAGCCAGCCTAGAGCAATAACACAGAAACTGCAGTAACGCTGCTGTGTCAACAAGAATTCATCCCTGTGTATCGGGAATGAAACGTTACTCTAGAGATGGGCACTGGGGCTCTGCTAGACCTTGCACCAACAGAGTCAGTTGTATGGCTAGTAAGAGTTTTAAATGTACTAATCTATTTTCTGCAGAAGTGAAATTTGATCCATTTACTCACCTGGGTATGGTACTCGTTTCGTCCAGAGAGTACAATAGAATCCCGTTTTTCCAGCCATCCGTTATCCGGCTCATATTAAGCAAACAGCCAGCACACACAAGTCCAGAAGCATGCGATCTCTACTGTGGGCATACTTCCCCATTCTCCATATTATATGAATTTGTTGTTATTTGATTTGGCCTTGGTCCATATTAGATTGAATAAACAGGGTTCTCCTATATATAGTTGGAATACAACTGTCTGTTTTCCAATCTGAAGCAGCAGTAATTCTTTCAATATCCACTAGGATGCAGTACTGCTTAGGAGTCAGCTCATGCAGCAGAAGGCCCTTGGTTAAAGAATCTGGTTCTTTCTTACACCTGCAGACGTGAAACATAAAACTAGATTCTCTTGTCAACCTCAGTGTATGCTGTAGAATTTATAGAGGTAGCCTGTAGTTTATAGCTCTTGTCAATGTAAGTAAAGCTAGACAGAGATAAAGAAGGAAGTAGCCTTTCATTTTTACAATTATGGATTTGTACTATATGGGGCTGGCACTAGAGTAAGGGCATCAGACTGTAAACCAGTCTGTTTATCAAGTTACTTTTTTTTGGTCTATGGACGTGACATCTTGTTACAAATATTTCTTCTTGTGCCACCAGATGTGTAGGCTTGGCCAGCACAAACCAATCTGCAAAGTGTTACGTGATGGAATAATGCGGGTGGGAAAGACCATGGCGCAAAAGTTGACAGATGAGCTAGTGAGTGAATGGTTTAACCAGCCTTGGGGCAGTGAGGAGTGTGACAATCATTCCAGACTCAAACTTTATGCGCAAGTTTGCCGGCATCACCTAGGTAAGTGAAATTGTGTTAGGATGAAAATTAGACTGGTTTGTCTTCAGTAAGTACTTGGGGTTATCGGGGAAGGGGGAACAACTTTTCCTTTAAATGCATTTCTGATCTGGAAAATGACTGTAAAATTAGTATTGTGGGGCTCTACTTTAATGGTCCCTCAGTGATTTCCATATTACGTGTGTTCACTTTACAGGTAAAAAGGAGGTGTATTTTTTCAAATGGCCAGCCCTGTAAACTCAGCTTCAGATCCCAAAGTCAATTTGTATGTTCCTGTTGAGAAATCAGTATAGTACTGGAAATTTGTTCATCTGTCCCAAAGGTCCTCTTGTGCAGGTTTAAACATATATATTGAGCTATTGGAGGGTAAATGAGTACATAAGGGATGCAGTCAGTTCATTGTGATTGAGTGGTTTATCTGATGCCTTACTGAGATTAAAGCTTTCATTAGGACTAGCTGACTGAAACTCAACCCAGCAAGATTAAGTTAATAGGAATGGGGCTGCCTTAAATAACTGGAAGAATTTGAAGTGGCTATTATTTCATGTCCCTTCATGAGCAGAGTATGTCTACTCCTTGTTCTAAATGGCTGGGGCCTGGCTGAGAGAGGATCCCTCTTCCTATGTGATCCCTTGGCAATTTATTATTTGTATTAATGTTGAGGTGCCCCAGTCATGGATCAGAACCCTATTGTTCTATGCCTTGTACGATCAGATAACAGAAACACAGTGCCTGCCCCAAAGAGCATACAGTCTAAGGAAGGCAAAAGACAACATGTAGATATAGTCAGATGGAGCACAAGAAAACAATGAAACTGGTCTTCATGATAGGCAGTCTTCTTAGAACATCAGTTTCTTAACTATTGATGAATTTAGATCAGCTGAGGTATGCAAGTTGCGAGTCCTCTGATATAAGGGTAGTGGGGAAGCTACTAGGGTGTTTTCAGTGAAGTCCTTAAATTTGTGCTCCTGACCCTCTTTGGTATCACAGAGGTTGACAGCACTTGAGTACTTGATGCTGCTGGTCTTGAGGGCTGAGCTCACAGGCTTTGGGGAAGGGGAAGTTCAGGAAAGTGTTTGAAGGTTTGGGATAGGTGGGCATGTAATGGTAATTGTAATAGGTTAATTAGTAAAAGAATCATTTACTTATTTTGTTTAAAAAGTTCTAAAATAAGAAACTGGAGCGTGGGTAGGAGCTTTGTACTAATTAGACTTATATAATTAGCATTCAATAAATAATAATATGCAACTCTTACAGCACTTTTCATCAGTAGATCTGAGTGCTTTTCAAAGAAGGTAAATATCCTCCCCATTTTAACCAAGTGGCAGACCCTTTTCACCCAGACCCCTGGGTCCAGCTGAGCTGTTCTTGATGCAGGACCTCTTAGTGGGGCATGGGCATGAGAAGGTCGCTCTCAGCCATCTTTTTTCTCCCCTACTTTTTGGCCCAGACTGGCCCTTAGCATAAATTAGAGTGGCATTAGGGCTCTAGTAACACCAGCTAGAGCAGACAGGAATGTGAATTTGGGTCAGCTGACTCAGACTTCTGCTAAAAGACTAAAAATCCAGCATTCTGGATTTCAGATCCCAGGCTCCAGCCTGAGCGGGAATGCTACACTGCCTTTTTTAGCCCCATAGTGCGAGCCCCATGAGCCTTAAGTCAGTTGACACAGGCTCTGAGACTTATTGCTGTAGCGTTCTTTGTTTTTTAATATTTTTGGCTGGGAGTAGTGGGTTTTTTTTGGTTTTTGTTTTGCAATGTAGACATACCCTAAATCCTCTGAGACTACTCTGCTGGCTGCGCATTGCTCCATCCTTTGGTAATCCCTGCGCTTGGGAGAATCAGAGAGAGGCCACAATCTATACTATTTATCTGGAAGAATTGCCAGGATCCCACTACTTCTTTCAATTTGCTTTTAGTTTTCATTTACCACATAGCTGGGTAGAACCATTACCATACTGCTTAATATGAGAGGTACTCCATTCTCATACCCAAAGTGTGCAGTATGTTCTCAGTCCATGAAGTCGCATAAGGAGCAACCAAAATTAAATTCAATCTTCCAGAATAGTAGCTCACGTATTAAAAACAGCTTTTAAACACAGACTGACAAAAGATAAAGATGCTCTGTTAAATGCTCATTGTGAATTGTGAAGTAATTCATTTAGCTGTTTGTGAAGTTGAATGCCATCTACAGCCACAAATACAGTATTATCATATCACAATCTAACTAGAAGTAATGACATGCAAGTATAATGTTGATTCACTCTGCAAAGCCACACCTGTACTTAGGGATAGTTGAATCACATTATTAAAAGGGACTCATGGCAGAATTGATTCTACAATTAAATATTTATAATGGAAATTATACTCTCAACATTTTCCTTCTCCCTCAAATACTGTATGACTTTACAATGCTTTCTGTTTGGTGAGATCCGATACACTATAATTAATCTGCCTTTGTGTTTATACACTCTTTCAGCACCTTACTTGGCCACACTGCAGCTTGACAGCAGCCTGTTGATATCACCTAAATACCAAACCTCAGCGCCAGCAAGCCAGGGGCAAGCAATGCCTGGGAACACTGGATCTGTACCCCCAAATTCAACATGTCTGTCAGCTCCTGGGGCACCACCAACAGGCAATTCCTTTAATTCCACACCCAATGGTGGAACCACTAACCTTGCAACAGGAAGTAGTTCAGCATCTGGATCCTCTGTGCCACAGTTGTCAGCGTCTTCCTCAGCACCCAGCATTAACCAGATGAGCACTGCCTCCTCGTCAGGGTTTAGTGGAAGTGTGGGTCCTGGGCAGAACACCAGCACGGGGGGAAATTCTGCAGAGAGACCCCAAGGGAGCACAGGTTCTGGAGGAGATACAGAACCTGGACAGAGCTCATCACAGCAGCAGCAGCAGCAAGAAGGACAGGAAAGGTAAGTCATTACAGTGCCTGAATGAGCCCATGTATTACTAGTTGAGTTCCTTAGGGTATGTCTCCACTGCAACTAAACAACCATGGCTGGTCCATCTCAGCTGACAGGCTCATGGGGTTTGGGCTGTGGGGCTGTAAAATTGCAGTGTACGTCTTCAGACTCAATCTGGAGCCTGAACTGTGGGATACTGGGAGAGTGGAGTGTCCCAGAGGCCACGCTCCAGCCTGAGCCCAAACATCTACATTGCAATTTTACAGCCCTCCAGCCCAAGTGAGCTGACATGGGCCAGCCATGGGTGTTCAGTTACAGTGTAGACATACTCTTACCTTCCTGCATTTATATGGCTCCTTCCCTTAAGTCACATGGACATTCCTGGAATTGCAGGAGGTCCTTGCTTCCTGCACAATCTCTAAGAGCTGCTGCTGTGGCAGTTGTGATTGCAGTAGCTGTCTCTGTTGTATGGTGGGTGAATTTTATTCATCCTTTGTGTAGTCATTGAAATGAGTTTTATTATTTCACATTGTTTTGTTAAAGGAGGCACTGTTCATAGGCTCAAAATTTGGCCCACATATTTTTCCTTATCTATTTGCAAACTAGGTGTCATTCTGTATGTATAGATTTGTTAGGTGTTCAAAAATAGTGCTACACCACTGTTATTTCTGAAACCCATTCTGGCATTACAGCATTTCTAAATAACCCTCCAGCAAGGAACCAGTGAGTGCACGTTTGATGTGAGGGAATAGATTAGGGAGGTAAGCAGACTTCAGCTTGGTGTTGCTAAGTAGTCATAAACAGCAGTGTGTAAAACATTATTTTAAAAATTAGATAAACATGTTGCCACCTTTTAAAAATTCTACTTGCCTGGGGCATATGCCTTCTGGATGGGTAATTTTTTTCCCTGTCACTCTTGCAGTAACATATATTAAGTAGATATGCTGATAAATTGTTGTAACATAATGGGTTAATGACCTCTCATCCCTTAAGTAACAAGCTTAATGCAGTGGGAGAGGTCTAGGTTGGATGTTAGGAAAATCTTTTTCGCTAGGAGGGTGGTGAAGCACTGGACCAGGTTACCTAGGGAGGTGGTAGAATCTCCATCATTAGAGGTTTTTAAGGTGCAGCTTGACAAAGCCCTGGCTGGGATGGTTTACTTGGGGCCGGTCCTGCTTTGAGCAGGATTTGGACTAGATGATCTCCTGAGGTCCCTTCCAACCCTCATCTTCTATGATTCTATGACCACAAGCAGAAAATAGTTCTATATATTGTCATTCACTGGTTTGGTACTAGTCATTTTTCTTGTACACATTCTTCAGAGCTAGACTATTCTGGATGTTTCAAATAGGGTTGTGTCACTCTTTTAGCGAGCACCTTTAACAAATTATGAACAGGTACTTTGGTGTGATATACCACTTTGGGTAGATATAACCTCTTATCAGCCACTGTTCTTGACCTGCGTTTTTAGTTTTATTTTCTCTATGTAAAAAGCAAGCCTCCCCTTCACACTCTTTCCTTACTCACCCACCTCTTATAGCAAAAGACTAATTAAACTTTGTAATTTGCTGATGCACTTAATACATGTGTCTCTAGTGTTACAGAAAGGGAGAGAATAGGGATTCCCACTGACCCAGAATCTGCAGACAGCCATGCCTATCCTCCAGCTGTTGTCATCTATATGGTCGATCCTTTTACCTACACTGCAGATGAGGAATCTGCCTCAGCCAACTATTGGCTGTTAAGTTTGATGCGATGCTACACAGAAATGTTGGATAACTTACCTGACAATATGAGGAATTCTTTCATTCTCCAGGTAATTCTCCCATACTCACTATTTTTACTTTAGAGATTCTTTCTACCACAACAAAATCTGGCTCATTTCAGGATACAAAAAGACGTAAAATGGAGGATGGGTTACTGTGTTTGAACATAGTGCCAAGTGTTGCTTTGCACAAAGTTTAGATGACATTTACAAAATGTGTTTTATTAAATGTACAAGTAATATGTTAAAATAATACCCTGGTTGTGACATAATGCAGGAAATTTAGTTAGGGGGCCACAGTACTCTTAAATCATTTCCTTTGTGTATGTTCCAGCACACGTGTTCTTTGTTGGGTGATTTCTGAACAGTGGATTACATTCCATAGCAGACAGAATGTGGTGGCACTGTCTTGGAAAAGCAGTGTTATAGCTGTGTTTATTATGAATATCTTTACTTTGTGTATTCTGTGTTTTAACCCGTTAATTATATTCACTGTTAAGGTGTTTTGTTTTAATATATGTTCAGTATGTGAAAAGATATATCTAATGCATAATGTGTACTACTGTATTACTACATGCTTGTTAAAATATATCCCCATATAACCGTGAGTAGATAGCAGTAGTTACTTACCATGGAGTTATGCAAGGATTAAACTGTCACCTGGAGCAGAACTTGGCCCTTTGCACAGCCTGCTTGTCTTTGTACTGTATATCCGTGCCTCTTCCCCAGAGACTCTGCTCTCTAAAAAATGGGAAAACAGGGCAGACCAGAGAATGCAAATAGTGGACAGCTTGCACTGTGTATGTGAGAAGATGCAAAAATCTTAGGCCAAAATTTTCAAAAGTGACAAGTGATTTTTGGGCACCTGTTTTTGTAGGTACTCATCTTGACAAATTAAAGCGCTCTGATTTTCCAGATGGGGGTACTCATCTTTTGTCTGAAAATCAGGCCCTCTCAAGGCATCTCAAGTTGGGTACTAAAGACATTAGAACTTTTAATAATCTTGGCCTTTTACTGTACCCCAGGACTTCTGACCCTGAAAGCATTTCTGTCACCAAACATTATTTATTACAGTTTTGGTGTACAATGTAATATTAATTTCCCAGCTGCATATTTTAACATGGTTCATTCCAAGAGATTGCTCTGGTCCAGATCAGAAGATATTAAAAATGAAATAACCACTATAATTTCAGTGACTGAAACATAGTATGAGTAGATCCTGCACTGCTTGAGATCAATATTACACTTAGATCACAGTTTGTGTAAAACAATTACTTGCCAGTTCTCAATTCAGCATGTTTATTTTCTGCGTACCTGTAGTTTGGTGCTTGATGTATGGCATTTTGCCCAGTAGATGTTAAAACAGCAGATGTTTCTTTAAATAAAAAGTAACAGGGTGCATTAAGTACAGCACAGTCTCTCCATTGTTGTTCTTGGGAACACAGAATTTGGTTATGTTCAAACAAACAAACAAAAATTTTTATAGGCTTTGTATGATGTAAAGAAGAGTTGCTACTGAAGCTGTGTGATAAATAGATCATGCAGTTAAACACTATGGTACTTTAATTTAGTGGACAATAAACACCAACCAGAGTTCAGATGGCCTATCACCACAGATCATGTTTTTTGTTATTAGGTTATTGTTGTTGTTTAGCATTTAGATTGAGGTAGCACCGAAAGGCCACAATAGGCTAGACACTGTAATAACATTATGAATGACAGTATCTGCCCCTATGAGCTTGCCATCTAAAAGACAAGACAAGTTTCCACATTCAGCTCTGGTGTACTGTATTTCTCAATGGCACGTAAAGAAAAAGCTGAAGACAAGGCAGAGTACTCTGAACTTAATTCTCAATTAAAAAGGGACTTGCACTGAAAAGATCCTTGTTTCCTCTTGTTTTCCCTGTTCTCACTGCGAGGATAGGTTCTGGACACCAGACCTCTCATTTGTCAGAGATTAATCTTCAAAAATGAACCTATTTAATAAAAGTAACCATATAGTTCCTGAGATTGCCATAGTTTTCTTCCTATATTAAGAACAGGAGAACTGCAGCTATATATAAGAGCTGTACCTAAAATACAAAATTCAGGAGTGTTTGGCTCCAAGGTCAGTGGGGCCATCTGAGAAATTCAGACTTGGGTTAAAAACATTCTCAAGTTTCAGAGATGTTTAAGTATAGGGTTTTGACTGGCATCCACCTTAAGTATCATATTTATGCTGCACGTCCTATGTCACAGACAAACTTGTGATCTAACCGGATCTGCACTTACAAGAACCTGGTTTCATTCAGGTTAAAAATAAAAACTGTCCCACGGTTTTAGGGTATTTCTTTTAAACTCAAACAGTTCCTCTCCATAATGCACTCCACTAGGATGTATATACCTAACTAGGCGTTTGTCCTTCCCAAACTGCTGTATGTGGCCAAAAGGTTGAGTGGAGCCAGAGAAGGAATTGAGCAAAGTAGAGGACTTAGGTGGGCAAATCATCTCTTTTGTCTTCTGTTCAATGGTATTTACAAAGAAATTGACATAAGAAGCCAGTTTTTAATTTTAGCCTTTAGTAGGTCAGTCAGCGTACCCAGGATTTTTAACTATATATAGTTCAGTATCTTGTCCAGAGAGCAACAAGTAATTACATTTCACTGGCTTTTGAGTGGTCCTGGATTGCAAGACAATAGGATTTTTTTTTGAGCTTGCTCTGAGATATAACCAAATAAAATAAACTGAGGTTCTTTATAGCATCGCTCACACCAGAAATACTTACAGCACCCTGTTCTATGAGGCCCCAGTCCTGACTGAAGCTTGTGGGCACACTACCACAATACAAATATAGCACTAATATATAAAGTGTCTGAAGTTGCTTAATGAATAATGAATGCCAAGTCTAAATAAACCTGAATTTGACTTGTTTTATTTCATGTTGTTGGGGCAGGAAATAAACCCTTTCAATGCTTCTAATCTTGATTTTTATTGTTTATACATAAATGTATAGATTGTGCCTTGCCAGTACATGCTGCAGACAATGAAGGATGAACAGGTTTTCTACATTCAGCACTTGAAGTCTTTGGCATTTTCAGTGTACTGCCAGTGCAGGCGACCATTGCCCACACAGATCCACATTAAGTCTCTCACTGGCTTTGGGCCAGCTGCCAGCATTGAGATGACCCTCAAGAACCCTGAGGTTAGTACTCGTACCAGGACCGCAAGGTGTTTGATTCAGAAACTGATCGCATTTCTCAGAACCCAGAAAAAATGAGCATGGGAAATACTTTCAGTAGCCAGTAATTTTCTTCTTTTCAAGGTATTGGAGATGATGATATAGGGGAAAGAAAACACCAAATTACCTGTTTGTAGAATTTAGGCTTAGCTCCAGTAACTAAAGGTTAGGTTAGTTGTAGCAGGACATTGTAGAAGTTTTAGAATTGACAGTGCTGTATTCGGGACTTTAAGAGCCACATTTTCCAGTCTCGTTACCTAAATTATATCTGTGAAAAGTGATTATATGCATAGCCTGATGCTTCCATATATGAACTTGGTAGTTATGCACATTCAGGTCTGATGTTCAGCTACCTGTGACAAAGGTAAATAGAGAAATCCCCTCTGGATTCTGCCCCTTCTCATGAAATGATTATAATGGTCAGTAGACTGTTAAGTGATTCTGTCTTTCATCTGATCCTAAATTTGCAAAGACTCAAGCTCTGTTTCCTGCATTTCAGAAGTCTCAAGTGAAGAATAATCCTTCCTATTTCCCAGGAGTGTTCATCCTTTGGGAAATTACCATCAGGTTTACCTTTATTTAGATTTAACTAAACAAATACCCCCCCCAAAAAAAAAGAAAAGAAAAAATCCCACTTAGCAAGGAGCCCAGGACATTAATTAAAAATGAAGTACCAAAATCATCGTGAAACCAAAATATCAGCACATTTGCTCTCATACATACAGCCACCAGGAATCAAAAACATCCAAATCCGAATCTCTCCACTTCTCAAAATTCCCCCAAAATATGTATGCCTCAGTGCTTCTGCCCCCCAAAAACAGAATGTCTTTTCTAACAGATGGCCTATGCAACATGCTCTGTAGATCAACAGTATTGGGCTAATTTTGACAAAGGGGAACAGTGAATTCCAAA
>ML675638.1:4901425-5017365 GCA_007922155.1 Mesoclemmys tuberculata
ACCTGTATAAGAAAACAGAATATTTACTTTTCTTCCTTTCTCCTCAAACTGATTTAGATATTCTTTATTTGTCACCTTTTTAATTTTTCAAAGAGACAAAAGACACAAAATTAACAGGACAAGAAAAGTAACATTTTCACATGTAATTGTTTGTATTTAGTATACCATAAATGGGCAGATGACTGCTCTCTCCATTACACGTGTACTTCCCATTCATCCCCACCCCATCTCACAAACGTATTCTCAGTTAACTGAAAAGTTAGACATGATAGCCTATCAATTCCTACATCATCTACTATAGACCACCTATCCAGTAACCTCATTAGCTTTATAATTCCTCTACTGATACAACGTAATGTTTGAGGGGGAGAAGGTTTAGCAAGGTAATGACTCATTACTGTCAGGCTATGCATTGTTTCAAGGGTTGTGGATTAAAGTGTTTACACGCAGAAGCAGAACTGAATTAATGCTTTTATTAAAAACGGTGCTGAATCCCAAGGGGTGTCCTTCAAAATCTGGTAATTTTTTTTTAGCTAAGTGAGTTAGTGATTATAGTAGAGGTGATTAGCAGCAGGCCTGCTGTTCAGCTCTGACACTGAGATGTCCAGAATAGCTCTGAAATTGGATTTAAAAGAAAAACAAAGGTTTATACTTCACAGGATTTCAGATACTTTGTATTTATATCATGATTGTTATTCATGACACTTGCTATATGAGATTATCAGCACTGTCTACATAGAAGCCCCTATTTTAAAAGGTTTATAACTTCTGACTCTCATTCCATTACTCATGAGTTATCAATTCATCACTAAAACATACACATATTTCTTAGATTAAATTGTTCAGGAGCCTTATCTATTTAGTATGTATACATAGGGAGCATGTTCTAGCAATTAAAACACAAGGCTGGGAGTCAGAAAATCTGAATTTAAATTCCTACCTCTGCCACAGACTTGGTATGTGGCTTTGGACAAGTCACAGCCTCTGTGCTTCAGTTTCCTTATCTGTAAAAGGAAGATAAAAATTCAGGAATATTTATAAATAAATAAAAGTACATGGAACTATTTGTGAGACTGTCTGAATTAGTTAACATTTATTGATGCTAATGGATTCCATTTTGTTCATCTGTTTCAGAATATATTATTTTGAGTATGAATTCCATGGCTTCTACCTGTTTTTCATAGCCTTCATATTTCTTTGTTTATATATCACCATTCTGTGTTATACATTTCTTATGCAAATGCAGCTTTTGATAACTCTGTACTGATGATGATGTTGCTGACCTTGATTACAGCGTCCCAGTCCAATTCAGCTCTACTCTCCTCCTTTCATACTGGCACCCATCAAAGACAAACAAACAGAGCTAGGGGAGACGTTCGGAGAGGCCAGTCAGAAATACAACGTACTCTTCGTTGGCTATTGTTTGTCTCATGACCAGCGATGGCTTCTGGCATCCTGCACTGATCTCCATGGCGAGCTGTTGGAAACCTGCATTGTAAATATTGATTTGCCAAACAGGTAGAAACCTTCAGTTTTATGTTCAGTTTGGGTTGATGTTTCTATATCTTCACTTTGTAATCTGGCTGTTTGCACATCCCTTTCTAATCCCCTCTGATATTATGAATGGTGATAATATTTCATTGTAGCAGTGGTTTATGTTATACTGTGTTAAGTATGGAGTAAGAAAGTTGTTGTGTTTGCTTTATAAATGCCAGCTGAGTACATCTCCAAGCACAGTGCTCAGCACGATGGCGCTCCTTTTGCGATTGGGACTTTAGGGCATTATTGCAATGGCAGTAATAAAAGCTTTGTGGGTATTTATATGTAAGCTAGTCACTCAGATATTACAATTCTGGAGAAGGTATAAGAATTCAGTTAGATAGTAAAAAGTGAAATAGGGACATGGGACAGAAATATGAAATTCTTCCTTCATTTCCCTTATCTCCAGATCAAGGAGGAGCAAAGTGTCTGCACGTAAAATTGGTCTGCAGAAGCTGTGGGAATGGTGCATTGGGATTGTACAGATGACATCATTGCCCTGGAGAGTTGTAATTGGGCGACTTGGAAGACTAGGCCACGGGGAGTTAAAAGGTATGGAAAGCTAAGATGTCATGTGCTGCGGAGTAGAACTTCAGGACTAGTTTAGTGATCAGGCAGGATGGTTAGTACAGTGGTTCTCAGCCTGCAGGCTGCTTGCGGCCCAATTAGCACATGTTTGCAGCCCATATGACATCCTCAGGGCCATACAGGTAGTATACATGCTGTGTGGATGTGGCCCACATAACACACAGAGGGCTGCATGTGTGGCCCACAATGGTAAATAGGTTGAGAACCACTGGTTTGGTAGATTGTGCATGATGCTGCAAACCAGGCACTACGGGAGTTATAATTCCACCTCAGTACTGGTCATTTTATGTGTCTCTTTCCTTGTATGTACAGTGCAGATAACAATATTCACTTGATCACCTGCTCCCCAGAGGTGTGTGGATTAGCTAGTTACTATTTGAATAGTGCTTTGAAAATGTACGTTGCTACATGGTGAACAATAGTATTTCCGTTGCTGAATGCTCACACAACATGTATGTATTAGTAGCTCGAAAAACCCCAAAAAGAACAAGAGATTTTGGTTTGTTTTTTAAAGTGTTACAATCTGCTGTATCCAGTTTTACACATTCCCAGCTTAGTACTTACATGCTGCTAGCTGTAGTACACAAGGCAGCTGATGTCATTTAGTGCCGTTAGGCCTGATGAGCTCTATTAGTGTTGAGCAATAATAATAGCATAATGACAGCAATCTTAAAAAGACTAGTAAGCTTAAAGTGAAGTACAGCCTAACATTACTCGGTGTTGTAACATAGTAGCACAGCATTCTCTAGGTGGAAGCCCTGTCCTGGTCATAGGATAGCATAAGTTTAAGGTAACTGAGGAGCTGGCCCATATGGATCCTGAAGGGTATAGTGTTCACAGGAAAGTAGCAGATACAGGGTTAAGATCTGATTTTAAACTTCACATGGAAGCAATTCTACTGAATACAGTGAGGATACTGAGCAACGTCATAATTATGTAAATTGCAAAGTAACTAGAAATAAACTGATCACTAGGGCTTACCTAATATTAGGGTGTACCTTGTGGTCTGCAAGGGACGTCCAGCAATTGGCATTCCCATAAGGGGATTGTGGACATCGACAGGGCTGTATGGAGAATTTTGCTTTGGATTTTCTTTCAGCGTAGCCTGTGTGCAGAGAATTTCATTTTCCAAAGCTGATCCAAATTCACAAAACAAGATAAAATATTGAACAGGTTTCAAAAGATCAGCAACTTGATGTGGTATATGTTGAGGTGAGGTTGTAGGTCATCTCATTGTAAAGATTGTACAACTAACTTACAACAACATTTGGTAGATAGCTAGTCGTACGTTATTCCTCTTTAAAATTAGATGAATATGTGGGCTAGCAGAAGTTATTTTTGGCAGTTCATACATACTAATCACTTGTATGAATGCTTTCTTTGGCAGACCACTGAATGGCTATGCTATAAAATTCCTTGCTCTGTCCAGTACAGTAAAGCTTCAATCAGCTTGTGCTTGTACTGAAATAAGTTGCTACTTGCATGTCTGCAATACTCAAGAAATGACTACAAGAAACAGTCTTACACACAAGATTTTGAGACTAGCACTGTGGTGGTGCTCTGGTGCTGCCATTTAGTGGCCCTCAGGTCAGTGTCTTAGGAGAGTATGAGGTGTTTCATCACTTGAGCCAGCAGTGGCTGGAGTTACGCGTTTAGCACATAGATTGGAAGCGGAGTGCCTGACTTCACTCGGAACACTCCCTCCTAATTTGAAGATCAGCACACACAGGCTCTGAAAGGAGTTCCTCCTATCTTCAGTCTGAAGGATGGTGGCTCTTATGCAGGTCTGGGTGAATGATTCCACTGTGAAAAATGGATTGAGTCTTAAGGCTGGGACCAGGAAATGGGTAAGACGTTTAGTGTATTTTGTGGTTTCAATTGGAGCATGAAGGTAATCTAGGCTGGAGGATAAAGATCTTAATTAAAACAGTGTGCATCCTCCTCTTATATTAATCACCTAAGGTGGTGTAGTGACTTACTCAAAGCAATCCCAGATTCATGGGTTTGGGGCTAATTAAAAAAAATCAGATGAGCAGCATATATTGTTTTTCTGTACCAGCACTCAGACTAGCCATAGGGAGCTGATGCTTCAGTCAGTGTAGGAAAAGAAGCAGAAATCACACTACTTTCAATTCAGCTAGTGCACACAAAGGAGGAGCATAAATTGGCTTGAGGAAGAATCAGCTGTCTCTCTTGGTTGGGGATTGAGGTGCCAGCCACAGGAGTGTCAGTTAAAGTGGAGAGGGTGAAGAAGAACAGAGATTGAGAATTTAATTTAAAATCAGCAGCACTCTTCCCCTATCTCTATTGTAAATCATTCTGCTTAGTTGTGATTCCTGGTGGCTCTTTTCAGAAGATACACCTCAGAGTCTTGAACTGCTTTTGTTCTGTCAGAGGAGCTCCTCTGCCACTGTTCTACAATGCATAGGAGTACTCCTATTCAAAATGGTCTGTGAAAGAACACTCTCCTTCACAGCTCTTTCTTTTTAATTGTAGCTCTGTGTGACATCTTCTGGAGGGGTGTGTGTGTGGAATTCATGATGACCCAGCACTCACATTTCAGGCACACCAGTTTGCAGCATGTTATTCAGATTCAAACAATCATATTTCTACTTCCTCTGTAGAAAAAGGATCAGTTCAACTGAAGGAAGATCTAATATAAAGAATGTTCATGCTGAAGTGACATTAAAGTAATAGGACATGACAGGTAGTGCATTTCTGGGGGATTATTGCATGCTCTGGGTGCACTGTGAGGTAAGAGGCCAAAGGCCAAGTGTTTCAGTATTTCCAATTTCAGTAATCCCTCAATACACTGCCTAGAGCATCTTATTGCTAAAAATTAGGAGGAAAAAGAGTGTCTGTTTGTTTGAATGATTCACATTAGCAGGCAGTTCAGAAAGTGTTTGGATCCAGAGCCTGATGCCATTTGTGATTATAAATCAGGTTCCTTTTAGAAGGACATTTCTTCTGAACATTACCATCTTTCACAAAATTGAAACATTAGGGCAGTTGCATTGCGTGTCAGTGATAGAATGTGTGCAGCCAAGGACCTGTGAAATAGGAGCAAAGTCTCTTGCTTACTGAGAGCTGATCATTAGTGCTACATAGGGGTAATAGCTGAGATTTAGATTACAGTTAAGAGAAGAGAATTATTTAATCTTAGGCCAATAGTTAAGAAATACCATCATCTGTTGCCACCAACATAATGCACGCTCACATACAGTGTATCTTCTTGAGATAGCATATTTGACTCAAGTGGCTGTGTAAGATATGATTAAGAGATCCAGTGCAAACTCACATGGCCAGAACTTACTAGAAGACATTCTGAGGGAAGCAACACTTCCTGAGCCAGAAAACGATATTTGTCTTCTAACAAACCAAATGCACTTTATGGTAACTCTTTCATTCCTTGTTCATATCTTAATAGGAAGGGTGCTCTTCCTGGATGCTTGTCATTACCAATGAAACGAAAGATGTTCCACTGCTTAAAGTAGAAGAAACAGTAGAACGTGGCTTTATTCCAACTTAAACACAGAGTCACTTTAAGTGACATGCTCAAGTCACAGTCTCTTTGTGCTTTGTCTCCATCTGTGAAATCAGCATTGTACTTTTCTACCTCACAGGGAAGTGTTGAGACTTAATTTATTAATGTTTGAGCTCTCCAGATGGAACATGCCCTAGAAGCAAAAGCGTTATTTTCAGCCAAACACCACCATACCACCGAAGGCAGAAATAACGCTACTGAGATATTTCCAGAGTTTTGTTACAATCTCTTGAAACTAACTCTGCATTTCAGACTGGAGTATCCTCCTGGGAGAGTGTTCCCTGCAGACAATCAGCAAACAGCTGAAGGAAGTGTGCCGCATGTGTGGGATCTCAACAGCAGACTCGCCTTCTATCCTCAGTGCCTGTTTGGTTGCCATGGAGCCCCAGGGGTCCTTTGTAGTGATGCCAGGTAACTACACAAATGCATGTTACTAAAACTTTTCCTTGGCCTAAAGTCCACATTGAAAGTGCAGCAAGATGTGTGGCTTCTGGCCACATTGGTGAGACCTCACTGGGATAGGTGAATGAAAGAAGCTTAATTTGGGTCAGCCCAGTGGATTATAGTAGTACTTGGAGTTGCAGTGGTGCGGGGAGTTCACTTTCTGGAAGGAGATTTCTTTATACTCTACTAAGCTGATGGGTTCTCCTGGAAGCTTCATGTGAGAAGTCATGCCCTGAAGGAAGGCTGGTTTGTTTGCTCAGCTTGACTACATCACTGTTGTATGGAGCATGATGCAAAGAGGGATTCAAAAACTCCTGCTGCGGGTACACTCTTATGTGTAAAGGATTAAAAATTGTGTGTGGGTCTGTAGGGAGGAGGGGAGATTGGAATTGTGATTTACATTGAAAGTGAGGATAAAACCATAGCTCCCGTAATACGCCCTAGGTCTTGAAAGGGACCCTGTTCTGTACAGAAATCCACAAGGGAGAAAGCAAATTAAAGTTAAATTCATGAGGCTTCTCAGTAGGTAGTGGAAGTTGCTATAACAAGCCAGAGATGCTGTTGAATTTATCATGGAACAATTTTCTGGCTTTAAAATTTTCTGGATTGTTCAATTTTACAAATATTTTTCCTCCTCCTCTTTTGTTGTATTTGTTTGAATTGTAGTTATTTATTTTTTCCTTTTTTTGGCTGTTTTATGCTTGAATTTCTACTCACTCTGCATCTTGTGCTACATTTTATATTGCTTTTTGTGAATTTGGGGAAATTTTTTTAATTTACAAATCACTATTCAATTCTTAGGTTAGGTCAGATTTTGATTAGCATTGTGGATTACAAATAAGGCTTCCACTTTTCAACAAACAAACAAACAAAAAATGTTGGCAATAAATATCTTGCTTTAAAATCTTTTTTTTTTTTTTTGGAGATAGAGAAGGGGGAAAAGGTTTAAAAATCTATCAGTTCTGTGCTACTTCTAAATGTGAAATGAACTAAGGAGCAGCATCAGTTGACAGAAGGAAGATGGCGAGAGGGATGCAGCATGAGTTCAAGTGGCTAGAGGTTCCATTTATACAAATAGTGTTGTGACCTTTAAAATTCATCAGGCTTTACCAATAAGTAGGCTTTTAGACTAAAAATAAGAAACCTCAGAAAACATTTATATTAACATGCCATTCCAGATTAAATGTCTAGTAATTTCACTGAACTAAACACAAACACACAAACATGTAGATTAGAAATATTACTCATACATGCAAGACTGAGGATTCATGGTTCTACCTGTGTTTCTGTCGTGAAAGATGCTGTCACTATGGGATCCGTGTTTGGCCGCAGTACTGCACTGAATCTGCAGTCATCTCAACTGAATACCCCCCAGGATGCTTCTTGTACACACATCCTGGTATTTCCAACCTCTGCAACCATCCAGGTAGCTCCAGCAAATTATCCCAATGAGGATGGATTTAGCCCCAACAATGGTAAGTGAACTCTTTTGAGTTAGTGTGATGGGTACAGTATCCCTGTCTGCCCTGTGCCTTACAGATGATGATACTCTAGAGTGGGCCTGTGCCAGAGAGCATGAAAATGTGGGAGGGCCTGATTCTCCCTTTGCAGATTACAAGGAGGCTTGTAAGGATTCCATTTTTATCAGTAAATGTCAGGGAACATTGATTTACCTGTACACACACAAACTGATGAAAAAATATTTCCGTCAATAATAATTGAAATTTAGATATAGGCAAAGTAAGAAAAATGCTGCTTGAGAACTGAATAGAGTTTGATTTAAGGATATTTTCTTTGTATATATTGACAAGTGATGTGGACGATTTGTGTTTTAATGCAAAAGACTTAACTTTTGAATGTCAACCAATGTTCCCTTCAAGCTGTGTGACTGCACAGCAGTCTGGTATCTACCGTGCATCTCTAGAGCCTGGGGTACAGCTGGCACTTATGTCCCAGTCTGCCTGGGGGACAAGCCGAACTGTTTTGTCCAGCCTGGCAGGGGCGTCTGTGCTGCCACTGCTGGGACAGGGATGTGCAGTCAGTATATACTTCACACTCTAGGCTGTGATGGTAGCTCCCTCCTAGGGGCCCCATGGGGCAGGGCTGGATGTGGGGTACAGAGAGGAAGACACTAAAATCCCTGGGAGTAGAATGGGAACAGAAGGAGCACCCTTGAGACTTGGGAATGGGAGGGTATCAGGGAGCACATGGAGGAAAGGCCGGGGTGGGGGCTCCTGCTTTCCTGGATTTCTAACTCAAATTTCTGAAAGTAAATGAGTTCTCAGTGTGTAGGCCTGTGTCCCTCATGTGTATTTATTACTGAAATGTCACTTTAAAAATACCTTATCCTTTTCAGTATAATATTTATGCTGTTACATTAACGTTTCATAAACTGCTGGCTGGGAGAACTGGATGAGATGAGCACAGCTCAAGCATAATTCTCAGCAGACATTAGAAAATGTCTGCAGAGTTTGGCATAATCAGTCTCTTGTACAGGAGAAGCCCCAGGACTGAACTTGCTGGTATTTAGTTGAGCTCTGTGAGCTCATTTTTAATAAAGTAGTTAAACAGATTCATTTGTCCAGATAGGTATTGCATGCAGTGCTTTGCTGTCTCAGTTGCAAACAGTTTAGGGTGTGACAGATTCCTTGTTCATTACCGTGTCCAAGCATACAGGTACCAACAGCAGCGCACAAAAAATGTAGTTTAACATTTAAAGACTATTAGCTTTTGGAAATTGTAGAAACTGAAACAACCAGTGTCGTAGGCAGGGTGTCTCTTGAAACTGGAAATAGTTTTTCTGTATTCGGTCAGTGTTGGAGGTCGTGTGTATATTTTGTACTGAAGCTAAAGAAGAGGGAATTTACAACTAGTAAAAAATAAAATGAATGGAAACCAGACTATCTGAAATGCCACTTAGTTCAGAAAGCTCATAGGGATGCAGTAAAAATTCTACACAACTGGAAATGTGGCTTTGGAATTAGGCATTTACTTGTGGAGTCTACTGAAAGCAGACAGAAGTGTGTTGAACTGGGGGGGAACATCAATGAGCAAAGTGAGATGAAATAAAAATACTGGTTGATAATGTACTTCTTGCTCTATAAATAAATTCATCCATATTTCCATACAGCACATTCATGACCATGCAGTGAAATACATTAATCTTTCTACCAGCTGGAGAAGCAAGAACTGTGCATTTGAATTTCTCCGATCTATTAATGCAGTAGACCCAAAATGAGATCTTGGCAGCTGTATGTAATTCACAATTTCATACACTGGTAGTTGACGAGAGAATCAGTGAACAAAATGTTAATCCTCTGACTCAAGCTTTGAGCTCAGAATGATGGCACCCACAAGACAGTGTGTGCTGATATTATCCAGTTAGCTGTATGCAGTGATTGGCATATTAAAGATGCCATCAAACAATTCCAAACGGGTCACAATCTGGATATACAGAGAATGGTGATCAGTTCACTTCAGATGACATCTCCATCATGCTAGGGAAGCATGAGTGTAGCTGTACTACTTAGAGAATGTGTGTTGCAATTACTAGAACACTGTGTTGCCTGTGGAAAAGACCTAGCCATGGATGATGCCTGAAAATGTATAACGGTGATGAAAGAAGTGGAAACACTATTATGAACTGTACATACAATATTTAGAGGATAAAAATGTAAGTCTGTGAAGTTGGCCAGTGTATCAGAAGTGGATGTGTTATCTCAGACCTTTGAATGACATGTGCTGGTTATCACATCACTTTGCCATAAATGTCCTGTGAAATTACAGTGTAAATAGAGTGACAAAAGGGGTGAGGTAATATCTTTTATTGGACAAACTTCTGTTTTATTAGAGACACAAGCTTTTGACCTTACACAGAGCTCTTCTTCAGGTCAGGACCAATAGAAGTTGATCCAATAAAAGATACTTTACCCACCTTGTTTCTCTAATATCCTGGGAACAGCACTGCATACAATAATGTAATAGAGTGCAAGTCACTGAGAAGAATGACCTGTAGCCAAGTATTGTGTCTCAAAGTTTAAAATACCATTTTGCGCTGATTCTGCTAGATGATATTTTGGGGGAATTGTCTCCACTGTCCACTATATTGAAGCATATTGCAATGCAAGTGCCAAAATAGCAAAATTGCTCTCTTGATATCTTGAAGAAAATGTTTATTGGAGTGAAAACGTGAAGCAACAAATGACATATTTTGCCAATACTGTCAATGCAACAGGTGTCCATTTCATTACTGAATTCTCTGAGCATTTAGATTGTTGATTTCTGAAGAACGAGTCTGCCTTCAATATCGAAGCACTGTTTTCTGCCAAATTTGTTCACAGTACACAGTATGTTAGTGAACTCACGGGCAACTACCAAGCAGTCTTGAATCTATCAGTGTAAACTGATGGATCAATAACCAAATGCATCTGTGAGAAGTACACAGGCTATACATTTATCACTGGGGAAAAAATGAAAGTGGGTGCAAGAAGTACTATGGTATAGCAAGGGCAGAGGGCACTGGGAAAGTTCTAGAAGGGCACTATGTAAGTGCTAGAATGCTCCAGACTTTATTCCCTGTAGACTAGCCAAAGGGTAATTAGAGTCAGCTGACACCAATTAAGGCCCCACCCAGGTGCCTATAAAAACCCTCTACTCTTGAGAGACAGTGTGGAGTTGAAGGAGTAGGTGTGTGGTGAGCAGAGGAGTGTGTGAAGTGGAGGAGAAAAGAACAGAGTACGTGATGTGTGGCGTCATGGAGGAGAACAGAACAGAGTACAGTGGTATGTGGAGAAGTGGAGGAGAACAGAACGGAGTACAGCGGTGTGTGGGAGAGAGGTGGAGTCCTGAAGAAGGTACTGGGCTCAAGAAGCCAGAAAGACAGAGGGGGGAGAGTAGCCCAGGGGAAAAGCCTGCAGTGCAAGTAAGGTGCCAGCAGCACATAGCTGCTACTCAGAGGGCCCCTGGGCTGGGACCCAGAGGAGTGGGCGGGCCTGGGTCCCTACCGCCCGCTCCCGGAAGACGGGGTAACCAGCGATGCCCTGGCCCACTATGAGAGGCAAAAGTGCGAGACCCACTAGGGAGAAGCCGGCCGTTTGCCACAGTACATTTGCCACCATGGTAACATACACGTTGAAAGAAGAGCAGTTTACAGACCTGGGTCAGCTTGTTGATATATGTGGCACCTTTCAGGCCTCTAGCATCAACTAGTTTAATGAATCAGATAAGCCTTGCAACAGATTAGGTGAGATTAACCATATGGACCAGTTTATAAGAATAAAATACTACCTTGCAGCAAATGGAGAGGTCAAGCTGGAAAAAGTTTAGTATCACTGGACAAGGGAGAAAGACAGATGAGAGAAATTTCTGGCATAATATTTTATGTTCAGTAAATATGAACCTTACTACATTGCGGGTACACACACAGTATCTGTCATGGACTCTGTTTAATGATATTCATGTAGTGGTTTAATTAAAGTGTTACAACATTCGGACTTCACTCTGGTCACCGTTGCAGATTTAGTGTGCTATACTATAAATGCAGATATTTTTCTTTTCAGTGCATGTATACAGTTGTAGCAATACAGCAGAAAGTTAGTTCAGTGTAAGATTTTTTTAAAAAATGCATACGCTAACCCGAGGACAAAAATGTAGTGGTCAGTGTAATTTGTAGCTCACCCAGTACAAGGAAAACCACAGGTAACATTGATCTCAATGTCTACTGTCATAATTATTGTCTGACCCATCCCCATAATTTCCTACAAGTGAAAATTTAAATTGATAAAAATAAAAAAAGCTTAAAACTCATAATTTTGCACAACTATGAAAATTTCAGTTGATTAAAAACTGAAAAAAATGCTCAAAAAACCCGCTGATTTATCTATTGAACTATAATAAAAATTGAATTCTTCCAAACCTGATTACAAGTAATTTTCATTGACTTTCAGTGGCAGTAACTCATTCTGGGAGAATAGTGTACTGGGGATTCTGAGCATCCTTTTCAGGTAATCAGACACAACCACATCCTCTGATGACTTGTCTGGAAGCAAGAGAACAGCATAAATGGCATGCTTTATAAATTGGTCTGAATTTAGAAAATCAGGTTGCTCAGCACCAGTAGGACGTTCAGTACATGGAGATAAAAGGAGACCCCAGATCACTTTGTATCAGCAGCATGTGCTGTTCTTTCTTGTTGTGGCATTGTGGCTAGTCACACAAAAGTACATTTTTTATTATAAGATCAGTTATTTAGCAAAAGCCATTTAACAGAAGTTGCATGGAATGATCTTGTTTCAGAAAGTACAATTTTGTATATGCTAGACACAACAGACTAACCCAAAGGCTGCTGCTATAGCAGGTGGTGTAGTCTTTTAATACAATTAACTGTATAAGCTGAATCAGCAGGATTACTTTTATTTAATACTTTTATTAAAATGTTTTTTCTAGTTTATTACTTTGCAAAGGGACTTTAAATGGTTTTTAATTTAAAGGAAGGGGTAGTTACTAAAATATAAAATAAAATAATTTATTAAGAGAAAGTTGCAGGATGGAGTAGGAAAAAAAATCTGTTTTTAATGAAAGAGTCTGCTTTGATCTGCTCCTCCTGGAATTTCAGTGGGCCTCACACGGGGGAAGCTGTCCCTTTTAATACATATGCAGCTGTCCTTTCAAGGCCCTAGAACCCTGGCTGAATGCAGTGCGCACAAATATTTAACCTGCATTAACCTGGCCTTTAGAGCTTCAGATGCTAATTAGAATCACGTACAAGGACTGGCGTTTTCCAAAATGGTGTTAAATTTAATTTTCTTAACTCTGTTCTGTGTTTAATAATTAAACTACCTCTTAAGCTATTAGCCATCTCATTTGTGCTTTGGAGGCTAAACAGAGCATGACGTTAGTTCTGTTTTGTGCACTAAGGTTGTAGGAAGGAAGTTAATAAACTAGGTTAATTCACTGCTTTTGCCATCCATTGCTCTCTTCAGAAGATGAAGGAAAACCACCAGCCTGCATAGGTTTAAACACACTTAAGAGCTCAGCTTGAAATTACTTCAAGTAGTCCAAGACAAAAAGTCTCCCCTTTGCAATTATATTCAGATCAAATGGAATCAGTATTTTCAGACAGCACAAATTTAGAAATGGAGGTTAGCAAGTTACATTTCTGCTATTAATTGTATATTATTAAGCTTACTTAAGCTATGTAGTTATCCATATGCCTATTATCAATGCTATTACACTGTGTTTTAAAACAGAACTGGCTGTTCTTCTAATTAATCTTTATTTTGGCTTCCGCTATTCTCTCTGCCCCTCCAAACCAGAGGGTTTTAGTGGAAGTTTTGAGCATGTAGTAATGATCATCAGTATGTTTGTCAATGCCTCTGTTCCCTACAAAATCTGGGTAAGGAAAATACCTTAAAAATACATTGCCATGTTGAGAATAAGAGTTTGCTCTGTATTTTAAACTTGTAACTTTCCATCATCTGAACAAGCCGTGGCCTCGTATCTTGTGTTTCAAATGACTGAGCAATGAGTATTTTCCATACAACGTAAATTTGTTTTCTCTGTTATCTTTTTAGTCACTTCCAGCATATTAACCTAAACAAAATGCGTCCTGTTTTGTTGAGGTCTATAAGCAAAATTAATGTTTGTCTTTCTAAAACCTTTAAGTATCATTAGCCTTTAGAGGTAGAAAGTGCAGAAGAACACACAGGCTCAATTGAGCTCAGCAAACAGCCAGCAATTCTTATTTAAAACGAGAGACAGACTGCCATCTGTCATAGGAATGTAAGCAAACCAATTTAGAACCTGTAATCCACAGAAGATTCTACAGAACAAGGAAACCTGGCGTGGCAGATCTCCACGCAACTATGTGCTCCGGAGAATACCCTTAATATGGCTCATCAGTCAGCGACTTTTTCTGTACTTACAGATGACCTGTTTTGCAATGCCAGGTGCAAGTTGACAAGGAGGTCTCAAGAATTAGCAGTAACAGTTTTTCAAAGGAGAAATTCAGATTTTCTTCTTTGGTCTACACGTGCACTCTGGACATCTTGTGCCCTGTACTGAGGTATAGAGAGCAATGTGGACAAACTACCCTCAACTGCCTTGGTCTGAGGAGAAGTGTTCTGTGTTTCCCACTTCTGGATTGCTCTAAAAATAGCTTCTTCATTTGTTTAGCTTTAGGTGTACCTCAGTTTTAGTTTAATTTCTAATTAGAATTTTTCTTTTTATTTATTTTTTTCCCTAGAGGTTTTATTTCTCTAGACAACCTTCTTACGCCCAATTTTTGAAGGATTCTTCCTCTCCAGTGTTGTATAGCCAGGGTAAACCTGTTTCCCTAGGATTCAAATGTTGGCTCACTTGTCAGAAATCTATCCTGGTCAGTGATGGTCTTTCTTGTATCCATTATTTGGGAGTCACGCACATCCCACCTAAGTGCAAGATCTGTTGGGCATTCAACAGTAGATGCAGGACAATCAGGAAGATTAAGCTTAGACGTGCATGCATGCATACATTAAACTGGCCAAATTGATGGTGTCTGCCACTCACCTAAAAGCAATGCCATGTAATAAGGACCAAAAATGCCTAGATCTTTTTGGTCGCAAGAGCTACTCATCCACAAAGTTACAGTTCAGGATCTCTAATTACCAAGCTCTGATTGCTCAGCATAATCACACAAACTATAGCAAATTTAATTTATTTATCTCCCCCTAGAATATGGGGAACAATTTCAGGTGATCATCAGAGGGCTATCTCTTAGCAATGACCTTGTTACAAGCTTATCTTGATTCAGAGGACATGGCAGTCTGATCTATTTCTATAGCAGTTGTCATGCACTTTGCATCTTGGCTGCAAACATCAAGATTCCCATGGGAAGTCCAGAATACTGTAGAAGACTTTTTCCTTTTGATGGACTTAAGCTTTTCAGAGAGTCCACTGATGAATCCTAGCACATTCTCAAGGACCACACTCCAGTCTCTTGGGGTCTACACATCTACGAACTACAGAAATTTAGAAGGTCAAACAAAGACAACTCAAAGATTCCACCCAGGTCAATTCCCTACCTTTCATAGGTTTTCTGAACCACCCAAAAAGAGGCCTGTTTCAGAAAAGGAAACCATTTGCTACATCTGCCACTACTACCAAGTCTTTCTCATCATCTAAATGTCAATTTTGTTGATGTTCAAGAACAGCTCAATCTTTAGAATCTAGAGCTGTATTATTCTGCCCACCTGTTCCAGAACCTCTCCCCGTTTCAGCCTTCACGGGAGCTGATTTACATCTGTCAAATAGCTTTTGGAGGTTATAGCATCAGGTTATTCATCCGCTTTACTTCCATTCACCCACACCACACCCCTTCCCATCCTTTTTCAGAGACCTATTTCACAAACACCTACTGAGACACAAAGTCCTCTCCCTCCTCCATGGAGCCATAGAACCAGTTTCTGCCCAACAAAGAGAAATAGTCTTTGATTCCAAGTACTTTCTGGTTCCCAAAAAGAACAGGAGATGGAGACTGCCCTTAGATCTCAGAGCATTGAACACCCTCATCAAAGTGCAAAAGTTCAGTATGGTAACTCTCTCAGCTATAATTCCATCATTTAGAGTCAAGGGATTGGTTTCTGGCCCTCAATCTTCAGGGAGGTCTACTTTTACCTTGCGGTACATCCATCTCACAAAAGATTTCTCTGCTTCATGGTCAGCCAGGATCACTTCCAGTATCGAGTGCTCCCGTTGGGTTAATTCATCCACCCCCGGGGTCTTTTCAAAGATCCTGGCAATGATGGCTGCTCATCTATGTTAGTCGGGAACAATCGTCATCCCTTACCTCACTGAGGCTCCTCAAGAACCAATCATGCAATGAAGTTGTCTTTGCAGTAGGGAAAGCTATGACCTAATTCAACAAGTTAGGACTCCAACTCAATATAGAAAAGTCCACTTTGACACTAGTTTAGCATATACAGTTTATCTGGGCTTCTCTGGGTGCCATAACATCCAGGACTTCCCTACTGACTCTGTTTTATAGTACTGACAGACATGATTTCCAATGTCCAATGAAGCTCACAATGGTGGTCAAAACTTGTCCTTAACCTATAAGTCCCATGACAGCCTGCACTTCTGTCACATACACATCAGGTTACACCTACACTGCTTCCAAGGCTGAGAACTGTCTAAATTCCAAACAGTCTACCTTTTCTCATTGAGTTCTGCACTCCTCAGTTGGTGGGAGGACCTGTCCAAAGTCTGTGCAGGAGTTCCATTTACTCAGCCTCCCTTTATCATCCCCATAACTTCAGATGCATTACTCATGGGATGGGTAGTTCATCTTCATACACAGATGGTGAAAGGCAAATATTCTGCCCAGGAGACCCCTCTCTACATCAGTCTCCTGGAGCTCATGGTGGTCAGGTGTGCCTGCATTCACTTCCTTCCAATAATCAAGGGTCAATTGATCAAGATCATAACAGACAACATAGCCTAGATGTACTACATAAATCACCAAGGATCCTCTTTCTGCTGGCGAAATAAAGCTATGGACCTACAGCATGGCCAGTCATATTTTCATTTCAGCCTCTTATCTTCCAGGCAATCAAAACACCATGGTTGATGGTTTGATCAGGCACTTCTTCTAAGATTATGAGAGAGCATCAGACAGGCTGATCCTCAAACATATTTTCCAACCTACGGATTCACTGTCCCATCAACAGAAAGTGCAAGAAACTCTGCTTGAGAGGTTGCATAGTCATCAATCCCTTGGACCAAAGGTCTCCTTTATACCTGATGCCGTTGATATTTAAAGTACTAAACAAGATCAAGCAAGACAGAGCCATAGTTATTCTAACTGTGCCAACTTGGCCAAGACAAGATTGCTTTCCTAACACGATTCGTCTTGCTTCTTGCCTGGCTTTACAGCTTCCAACTATATCCCGCTTGCTAACTCAGGAGTTGAGTCAGTGGGGTTCTCCACCTTGACTTGAACATTCTCTGGCTCAGGTTTTGATTCCTTGATGATTCTCTAGGGTAGAAGTTTCTTGTTTGAGAGGTGCAGTAGATTTTATTAAACAGCAGAAAGGACCCAAGTAGGAAGACTTATCTGCAAATAGGGAAGAGATTTAATCATTGTATCCAGTGACAGTAGTCACTTGTCCATTTTTTCCTCTCAGCTGTTCTGGATTACCTGTTGGATTTGAAGAAGTCAGGACTTTCCCTGAGTTCTGTTCAAGTTATTTTAGAGGCTGTTAGGGCCTTCCATTCCCACGTGGAAGGGTTTTCAGTGCCCATTCCATGACCTTGTTCACCAAAGGATTAATTAACTGTTTCTCAAATACCAGAGATCTAACTATAGTGTGGGATTTAAATTTGGTTATCATTGGTTGACGAAACTGTTCTTTGCACCAATATCTCAGTGTTTCTTTCTATACTCGTGTTCGAGGTCAGCCTTTGTAATGGCTATCATCTTTGCCTGAATAAGTGAGAAAAAAGGGACATTGATATTAGATCCTCCTCATTCAGTTTTCTACAAGGAGAAAATATCCCTTCTACCACATCCCGAATTTTTACCTAAGGTATCCTTAGACTTTCATGTCAATCAGCTCATTTGGTGTTCAGTTTTCTTCTCTAAGCCATATCAGACCAAACAGGAAGCTGCCCCCACATACCTTAGCTGTTAGAAGGGTCTTAGCCTTCTATGTGGATAGAATCAAACCATTCAGAAAGTCTGTTTCTTTTACAGATAGGGCAAAAGGATTTATGATTTCGACCCAAAGACTTCCAAAGTGGGTTTTGGATTGTATCCTCTCTTGTTTTGAGGCTGCTCATGTTCTGCGCATCCTAGAATAATAGCCACTTCTACCAGATGTCAGTGTACTTCCATTGCACTGCTAAAAAATATACCAATTTCAGAGCTGCCCCTTGGGCTTCAGTTCACTACTTCTCCAAACACTCTGCTATATTGCACAACTCTAGGGCAGATGCTGCCTTTGATATTGCAGTTTTGTCATTAGTCTGAGATCTGGTTCCAAAGCTCCCACCTCCTTCAGGGTGTACTGGTCAGGAGTCACTTAAAATAGAGCACCCATATGGACATAAAGAAGAAAGAGGAGTTAATTATGTTGTACAGTAACTGGAGTTCTTTCAGGGTGTTTAAGGTGTTGGTCACTATGGGTGCTCCACTACTTGCCCTCCTTTCCCTCTGCATTAGAATTTTGTCTTGCAGGAGTTTGTGGTAGAAAAGGAACTGAGGGGTGGTTTGTCCACACTGCTCTATGTGCATTCAGCATAAGGGACAAGGGTGTTTAGGGCACAGGTGCAGACCAAATGGGTACTGCTACCAAAAATCTCTGATCGAAGGCATGTAGGGAGCATGCACACCTGAAGTGGCGCACCCATAGGGACAAACAACTAGAAGAACTCTAACTACTGAACAAGTAACCTCTCCTTTCTCCTCTACCTCTCCCTCATACCAAGAAGTCATAAATGCCAAGATCAGTGTATGAATAATTAGGTACAATAAAGTTATCAGGGATTTAAACTGGCTGAACTTTTCTTTTAAAATATTTTTATTAGTTAATAAGGCTGGGAGCCCCCAAATAACCGCTATTCAGGTGTCTTTATTTAAAAAAAAATTAAGCAAAATAACAAAATGGGCCGACAGCCATGGGAGCTAACTTTCTTTAGCAACAGAATAGATGAAACATGATCAGCTGGAGCTCAAGTTGTCTCATCTCCCCAGTGTTATTTAATTCTGTTTTGGAGGAATTGCTCTATGAGAGAGAGCAAATAGTCTCCGTGCCCTCTCAGTCCTTAGCTTCTGCAGTGACACTGACCAGAAAGGTTGCAACTTACGGTGGTTGTGTGATGTGCATATTAATCCATTAAGAACTGGATTGAGGCCATCATTTAAATTTTATTTAGGCCACTGCAACTGAACCAACATGATATAAAAACAGCGTTTGGTCACAACTTATTCAGATCACTAACCTGCAGGTGAAAGGCTGTGTATACCAGTGCAAACACTCTAGAGCTGGTTAAAAAATTTTGTTTAAAAAGGGATACATTTTTCACAGAAATATTGAGCTTTTTTTTCCAACCAATTCTAAATTCCTCTTAGTCTAGTGTTCATCACCTTTCATTGCATGTACCACATCTTAAGAGTATGTTTCATGGAACAGCTCCCCTCCTTTCTATGATTGTATGCGTTACCTCCTTCCGTTAGTTACCTTGCCACAATCCTGAGGTACCTACAGCAAATGCATAAATGGCAAAGTATTATGGAAGTATTAGGTATTTTAACTGTCTATTGCACTGAGTCATGCTTTGGGTGTATGTGAGAGAAAGAGTAATGATTAAAAAGATCTATCACTGGCAATTTCTGATTTGGCCCTGGCTGGCTAGCTGCTCCAGGTACAGAGGGAAGAACCTGTATTCTCCCTTGGAGTTAGCTAATTTAGCTGCTTTAACATAAGTTGAGGCATTTTTAAAACAAAACCAGGGATGATTGTAGAAAGAGTCAGAATCAAAGTCCCAGCTCTCTCTCCATCACAGTTTGAGAATCTCTGTTCTAAGCTATCCTATATTCGAGGCCTCCATTCAGGTCTCACAGATATTATTTGGTGTAATCCAGGGTACAATAATATGAATTTATTATTTAATTTTCAGGAGATAAAATGGCAAATCCATTAGGCTTTGTTTTCACTTTTGGGCCAATGGGACGATGGAAGTGTAACATTAAAATCAGAGCCTTAGCCAAATAATGTGCATTATTTTGAAGTAATTATGTGATTAATTTCTAACTTTGTATTTCACTGTGGGCCAGATTCTGCTATCCTTACATTGAGTAGTACTTCACGCTCTGAGCAGTTCCATTGAAATCTTCACAGAATAAGATAATGTAACTAAGGATGCCAGAATCTGGCCTGTAGCATTAAAACCTCAAAGTACAGCACCTGCTGAAGGCTAACTTAAATACATTTTAGTTTTTAATGCATTTCAAATATTTTGTTGACAATTAGATTGCTGAGAGCAGCCATGACCAACTGCTGTGAAAGTTAATTCAGTCTAATCTAAAAACTACTTGGACTGCTAACAAGCTGATTTGACATAAAAATATTTTGTTCGGTATATGATCCTCTCTAAAATGCAGGATTTTCAGAGATGTAAGCCAATCTGTCAAATTTAGTTTTGTTTTTAAATCTCTGCTGCTAGGGTCAAAAGTGCTGACTAACGGGGATAAAATAATAAAAGATTACCTTTAGCAGTTTTTTCAAAGTACAGATCAAGGCTGTTGCAATAGGAGCATCCTGAAAAAGGACTCGGTGTCTAATATACAGTAGATGATATTTTTTTAATTGTAACCAAAGGCTATAGGAGGGACTTATCCTTTTCTCTCTTTTTCTTTCAGATGACATGTTTGACCTCCCATTCCCAGATGACATGGACAATGACATTGGAATTTTAATCACAGGGAATCTCCACTCTTCTCCAAATTCCTCTCCAGTTCCTTCCCCTGGTTCCCCTTCTGGGATTGGCGTGGGATCTCACTTCCAGCATAGTAGGGTAAGGATCTGTAACTGTCAAGACATGCATACACACACGTGTTCTGTAATGCTCCAATACTTTTTCTGTAGCTTCTAAAACTTAACCAGGCTGACTGCAGACAGAAGTCAATGGAAGAAGAAACCTTGAAATTTTCAATGATGTTGAAGATGTTAGCTAGAGACTATCCTAGAAGATTAAAGGTGTTCCAGCTACACTTTTATTTACACACCCACTCCAAAGTTAGTAGTAGTTAATTGTCATTGTAGAACTTGAAATGGAGGGGAGCAAACTTTTGTTTCTTGTGGCAGAGTCATATTCTGCACCCCGAAATGGATGTCAGTCTGTATTAATGAAAAGCAAAGATGATGATGATTTGGCACAATGCATTTTACTTTGGTAAGTCATAGAACCATAGCGTTAGAAGGGACTGCAGGGGTCGTCTAGTCTAGCCCCCTGCCAAGATGCAGGATTTGCTGTGTCTAAACCATCCAAGACCGATGGCTATCCAGCCTCCTTTTAAAAATCACCAGTGAAGGAACTTCTGTAGTCTCCTAGGGAGTCTGTTCCATTGTCGTACTCTTCTTACAGTTTAGAAGTTTCTCTAGAGATTTAATCTAAATCTGCTGTGCTGTAGTGTGAGCCTATTGCCTGTTGCTTTGCCCTCTGTGCAAGAGAGGGCAAGTCATATTGGAATGCCCCTGCTTCTGGCATCAAAGAATTGGATTTGAGAAAATGGTTTTGATATGAGCTGAATTTTGAAGGATTCATAAATGATTTAAAAAAAAAAAAAAAAAAAAAGGAATTGGTGTTTCATAGAATCATAGAAAGATTAGGATTGGAAGGGATCTCAGGAGGTCATCTTGTCCAACACCCCTGATCAAAGCAGGACCAATCCCAGCTAGGGCTTTGTCAAGCCAGACCTTAAAAACCTCTAAGGATGGAGATTCCACTATGTACCCCGGTAACCCATTCTAGTGTTTCACAACTCTCCTGGTGAAAAAAGTTTTCCTGATATTCAACCTAGACCTTCCCCACTGCAACCTGAGACCACTGCTCTTTGTTCTATCATCTACCATCACTGAGAACAGCCGAACCCTCCTTCAAATAGTTAAAGGCTGCTATCACATCCCCCCTCACTCTTCTCTTCTGCAGACTAAATAAGCCCAGTTCCCTCTGCCTCTCCTCATAAGTAATGTGCCCTAGCCCCCTAATCATTTTTGTTGCCCTCTGCTGGACTCTTTGCTTTCTGTAGTGGGGGGATCAAAACTGGACACACTACTCCAGCTGTGGCCTCACCAGTGCCAAATAAGAGGGGAATAATCACTTCCCTTGATCTGCTGGCAAAACTTCTCCTAATGCAGCCTAATATGCCATTAGCCTTCTTGGCAACAAGGTAACACTGTTAATTCATATCCAGCTTCTTGTCCCACTGTAACCCCCAGGTCATTTTCTGCAGAACTGATGCTTAGCCAGTCGGTCACCAGTCTGTAGCAGTGAATGGGATTTTTTCATCCTACGTGCAGGACTCCGCACTTGTCATCAGATTTCTTTTGGCCCAATCCTCCAATTTGTTTAGGTCACTCTGTATCATATCCCTGCCCACCAGCATATTTGTCACTCCCCACATCTTAGAGTTGTTCACGAACTTGCTCAGGTTGCAATCCACCCCGTCATCCAGATCATTAGAAACCCTTTTTGTTACCTTTCATCCAGATCATTAATGTAGATGTTGAACAAAACCAGCCCCAGGACCGACCTCTGAGACAGTCCACTTGATATCAGCTGCCAACTAGACATTGATCTCTACCCGTTGAGCCCAATGATTCTAGTCAGTTTTTATCCACCTTAGAGTCCATTCATCCAACCCATACTTTAACTTGTTGGCAAGAATACTGTGAGAGACAGTATCAAAAGCTTTGCTAAAGTCAAGATACATCACATCCACAGAGCCAGTCATCTCAACATAGAAGGCAATCAGGTTGGTCAGGCCGACTTGTCCTTGGTGAGTCCATGCAGACTGTTCTGATCACTTTCTTCTCCTCCGAGTGCCTCAAAATGTATTCCTTGAGGATCTGCTCCAGGGTTTTTCTGAGTATTGATGTGAGGCTGACTGGTCTGTAGTTCCCCGGATCTTCCTCCTTCCCTTTTTAAAAAATGGGCACTATATTTGCCTTTTTCCAATCATCCAGGACCTCCCCTGATTGCCACAAGTATTTAAAGATAATGGCCAATGGCAGTCACATCAGCCAACCCTCTCAGCAACCTTGGATGCATTGCATCCAGCCCCATGGACTTGTGCATATTCAGCTTTTCTAAACGGTCCTGAACCTGTTCTTTCACCACTGAGGGGAGCTTATCTCCACCCCATACTGGGCTGCCCAGTGCAGTAGTCTGGGAGCTGACCTTGTCTTTGAAGAGAAGAGGCCAAAAAAGCATTGAGTACTTCAGCCTTTTCTGCATCATCTGTCACTAGGTTGCCTCTCCCATTCTGTAAGGGCCTTACACTTTCCCTGACCACCTTCTTGTTGCTAACATACCTGTAGAAACCCTTTTTGTTACCTTCCATGTCACTGCAACTCCAACTGCACTTTGGCCTTCTTGATTTCACTCCTGTACACTCAAACAATAAAAAAATTATATTTTTATTTACACTCAAGCAATGACACTTAGTCATCCATCCAACCTTCTTGTAAGCTCCTTTTTGTGTATTTCTGTTAAGCCAAGTTGGTTGCCTGACATATTTGCTGTTCTTTCTGCACATTGGGATGCTTTGTTCCTGTGCTCTCAGTAATGTTTCTTTAAAATACAGCCAGCTCTCCTGGACTCCTTTTCCCCCACATATGGGCATCCTGTCCATCATTTCCCTAAGGGAGTCAGTCTGCTTTTCTGAAGTCCAGGGTTCATATTCTGCTGCTCTTCTTTCTTCCTTTTGTCAGGATTCTGAACTCAACCATCTCATGGTCACTGCTGCCCAGGTTGCCATCCACTTCTACCTCCCCAACCAATTTTTCTCTGTTTGTGAGCAGCAGGTCTAGTGGAGCACACCCCCTATTTGGTTCTTCCAGCACTCCAAAGTCTTCCTGGGTTGTCTGTACACTGCTGTATTACTCTACCAGCAGATGTCAGGGTGATAGAAGTCTCCCATGAGAACCAGGACCTGTGATCTGGAAACTTCCATTAGTTGTCTGCAGAAAGCCTCATCTAGCTCATCCTTCCTGGTCCAGTGGTCTGTAGCAGATGTCCACCACGACATCATCGTTGTTGTTCTCACCTCTAAACTTAACCCAGGGACTCTCAACAGGCTTTTCTCCAGTTTCATACTGGAGCTCTGAGCAGACATACTGCTCTCTTACATACAGTGCAACTCCTCCAGCTTTTCTCCCCTGCCTGTCCTTCCTGAACAGTTGATATTCATCCATGACAGTGCTCCAGTCGTGTGAGTTACCCTATGAAGTCTGTTGTTCCAATCACATCATAGTTCCTTGACTGTGCCAGGACTTTCAGTTCTTCCTTCTTGTTTCCCAGGCTTCTTGTATTGTGTACAGGCACCTAAGATAACTAGCCGATTGCCTTACTTTCTCAGTATGAATCAGGCGGCTTCCCCTGTTGCACTGTCCTCCCAGTATCCACTTGCCCACTTTGAGTGGAATAAAACCCAGTGTCAGAACGTAAGCTGTGCAGGTGTTGGAATCTTACACAAATTTTGTTTTCTCTGGAAAAAGAATTAGCCCTGGGTGCATGCTTCCTACAAGTTATTTCTCTTTAAAGGGGCTTGTGAGAAGCTGGTTCCAGATCACCAGTTATTTAAAATGTAAATTTTATTAATGCGAGAAATAATTGTTGATTCTTGAATCAAATTTAGCATAAGCTTGAAGCAAGTTTGGCAGTGCCGTCTTGAACATACACAGTCTCTCTGCTGCATAAGAAACTTCCTGGTACTTTTATTTATGCCTATCATAACCCTTTCCGTGACAAACATGCAGAAGCTGCAGGCACTGCATGTATAATTTGGCAGCACTGAGGCTTGTATAGGGAAGTGTTGAAGTTGAAGCTGAAACATACAGAAACATGCTTCACAATAATTATTAAAAGAAATAAGAGATTGAACTTTATCTATAAATAAATCTAAGATAATAGGAATGAATCTGGTGTTACTTTTTTAGCCCACTATACATATATTTACAGCTAGGCAATGTGTACATCTCCCAGCTTCTGGGGGTACATTTTTGTTAATTTTAAAAGTGAAAATGTAAATCCAATAGGGTTTGAAGTCCAGAGCACACTGCAGAACCCTTTACTGAGAGCTGATGAGGCTAACAATTCCTTGTGACACAACAGCACTGTGCTCAAACGATGAATATTTTGTTTTATTAAAAACCTTCTTGCCACACAAAATGGATTTCTCAAGCTGGGGAAACATGCCAGCCCTGAAGAACAAAGTCCTTTATTTATTTGCACAAAAGGCACAGCAATAGTGTAAACTTTTGTTGCCAATGTGCCTCAACTGTCTCCCTAATGGACTATTTTGACAGGTAAGAAGGAAACTTAAAATCTCTGGGGTCTCTGCTGAGACTTCCAAGAAGAGGCCAATTGTGGAGTGTATGTTGTGTGATCTGGACATACGTCCATTAGACACTAATACTCCAACTCACTTCCCAAAGGCCATCAAATAGTTAAAAATTACTCTCCATAGGTTGCTTTCAAACTGAAGATGAAAAGTTTCGTATCATATTACCAAACCCTTGAGCCATCCATTCCCACCACTGAGCATCAATTAACAGATTTCTCTCTGACTTACTGAGTGCAGTCTCTATTATCATTTTTTACCATTTTTAAAGAATTGCTTTATACAGTCGACACTCAATGAAAACTCCAACCAAATGGCTTAAAAGTGGCACAAAAAGGTTAATGACCAAAGAGCTTGGAGACCTGGAGAGGTCTTTTCTGGGTGAACCTGTCATAGTAATTCAGTTTAACCATTAACAAGGGCCTAGTAATTGAGGTGTAATTTTTGTTTTTAAAAAAGCTACAGCGTGTGATCATTACCTTCTGGGTCAGAGAAGGTCAAGCCTTCATCCATGTAACCTGTAATTGATTGTTGTAGTTTACCAGTGTGAGCCATGATTGCTGAGCAGCCAGTTTCAAGGTCTGCTGTTGGATTTTCCTAGTGCCTGCAGCCAGGTGAGCTGCAGTCCACTCCAAGCATAACCACTTTATGGGCTGTTTAACTTTCTTTGATGCCTGATTAAGATATTACTGCTGGAGAAAGAGCTGTTTCAAGGACAGTTTCATGATTAAACCAATTTGGGTGTAGGGGATCAGATGGGTGTTTTTTCCTACTGAATCAAAAAGTGTGGGGATTAAATGGATTGCCAGTTCAGGTACTTCTGAGGCAGGGCTCAGTAGAATATTTTCCAACTCTATATCACCATGTTTGAATCTATCAGAGGAATAAAAAGATGGGAAGAATATTTATTAAAAATAAATATACCCCTAAAAATGCGGTTATAATTTAAAATATGACATTAATCTGTCTTCAGCGCAACACACAATTCTCTTATCAGCATTAGAGAGTTTTCTGTATATTCATTATTGTGGCAGGTGACACAGCTTTGAAAGAGGGTGAGGGAAACTAAGATGTGTCAAAGTATTTTTTTAAAACTCAATCTGCAACCAAATGGTCAAACATCATTTTATCTCTTGCATCCCTTCCTGATATACGCTACAGATGGAAGCATGACAAACTTGTTTTTAATCTCTAATTAGGCTTCTTATTCTAGTGAGAACAGCTGATATAACACCTCAGAAAACTCATATAGAAACCAGGTTAATAAGCTTTGTCCAGGACATGGGGGAGTCTGATTCAGGAAAACACATGATTTTTGTAGTATTATTCCCTACCACACGACTTTTTCCTGATCAAAATGATTGTTCATCAGGGTGTGCCACTCTACCCATTCAAACATAAACAAACTTAGTTCACGTCCCAGGTAAGACGAGCCCAGTTTTCCTAGCAGTGGTGCATATAAAAGCAGACGGGAATGTAGAAAAAGTTGTCTGTTTATACAGTTTAAAATCATTTTTTTCACTTCAATCTTAGTTACAGGCTAACTTTTTTCCCCCTCCCTTAAAATTTGAACGTAGTTACTAATGCTGCTTGTTGCAGTTTTTCCAGCATCGGGTATTCCCAATGCCACACACTTTGGCTTACTCACCACACCATGGTCTTAACAGCTAAAGAACCCAGAGCTTGAGGAGGAGAGTCTAAATCTTGTCTATAATCCTCCAGAAAGTGGCAGTATGTGAATACCTAGGATTGATTAATAGCAGATGAAGCATGAGGTCTCCACACCAAGACATTCCAGCCAATGGATCAGAAGACTGAAGTTTTCACTCACCTCAATTTTGTTCTGTGAAAGTAAAAATTCTTGTATGGAAATGTTTGCACTGACATGTCACATTACATTTTATCTAATAAGATTTTTTAGATCTTTTTTAAAAATTAAACTACAGAGCAAATGTAAATCTGTCTGGTCAGTATGTGAGAACACAACAGTACCTAATATGTGGCACAGTTTATATCAAATAAATACAGTCCCACAAAAATTTACCATACAAAATAAATTAAGCGATGATTGTCATAATTAGCACAGGAAGGAATGGAGCAGAGGAGGTATGGTCTCCTATTGAACTATATATAGGGGGGTACAGTAAATCCATCATACTTGTACCGTTAATATAATATAGCACGGTTTGTTTTTCCCAATATGAGAGTAATGTGAACAGATTCAGTACAATTTATCATACCCATATGAAAACAAATGTAACTGTCTGAAAGAGTAAATACAGTTAGACTTGAAAGACTGAATTATTCTGTCTCTGAACTCAACACAATTTATATATAAACCAGCCATTTCTAAACTACAGACCCAAAATGATGTATCTTTTAGTATTCTCTCAGGTTAGATGAAGGCAGGATGACTGGAATTTGCAATGTGCTGAAAGCTTATTCTGCTAGACATGGGAAAGCTCATGAAATTTAGGAAAAGTAGAAAACCATACAATTTCTCCAGCCACTGCTGCTCTATAGATTATCTAAAAGCCTGAAAACAGCTGTCCTTTCCTTTGGAGCCACCCCCATCATCTAGTAGCCTAGCAAAGACAGCTCCCTGCCTATAGCCTCAATTTCATGCCATTAGGCCCTGGAACAGTTCACAACAGTCATTTTCTGTTGTTCTTTAGAAAACGGAGGTGTTCCTGGATTGTTAATCTGGAGAACACATCTACCAGAGATTAGGGCTAAATAGTTTAGTCTGAAAAAGCTCTGTGAATAGCTAGAAGACGTGTTGCACAGTCTGAGATTACCATGATAACTGGCAACAGGTCAAAACTGGATTCAGAATTGAGGGGTGAATAAACAAAGTAGCTGTGGGTGCTGACAAAAGGGTTGGGACAGTGAAACAAGGAATGAACTGATTGATTTTCATGCTACTGATGCTCTTCTTTTCTTTTTCTCTAGAGCCAAGGAGAGCGTCTTCTTTCAAGAGAAGCCCCTGAGGAGCTGAAGCAGCAGCCTCTCGCTCTAGGATACTTCGTATCAACAGCCAAAGCTGAGAATCTCCCACAGTGGTTCTGGTCATCCTGTCCACAGGCACAAAACCAGTGTCCCCTCTTCCTGAAGGTTTGTCTAGTATTCTGTCACTAGAAGGGGGAACCCTATAAAGGGGAGCTGGCAGGATAAACCGTCACCTACACTTTTCCTGGAGAGTACTGATTTTCAGGGGTGTCAACTGATTATATTTAAAGCTAGAGTTATGTTTGAGTTCCAGTATGATCAGTTGGCTGCTACATTCCCATTTATGCTTCCTCTTCCCCCTCACGTCCTATCCTCCATCTTCAGTAAATTGAGCTTCCCCAATTTAGAGTTACTCATGGCTGAGCTCCCTCTATGCTGGGTTCAGGTATGTGCCAGCCGCCTGCTTTCCTACTGGATTAGTCCACACAAGCACACAATGGATTCTGATAATTTCTGAACCCTAATGTACCCCCACATTAAGTAATATTAAAAGAAGGTGTCCCAGCTTTCCGTTCCCATGGTCTAGTCATCCTAAGGAAGAAGGAACCATAGTTTTCATTCTGCTGTGCTATAGCTGTGCCTCCAAAACTGAGGCGCTCAAGCAAAACAGCAGTTCTAGAAATTTAGCCATAGTGATGGACACTTGAATAGCATAGATGTAGAATCAGTATCTTTAGGGGGGTTTTCTTGTGTGTGTGATTAACCTTTTATAGATTTTCATAAAGAAACAGACAATGAAAAATACAAAAAAGTAAACGACTTTAAAGCTTGTATATGTTACCAAATACCGCACTTCACAGGATTGCCAATAGAATTATGGAATTCTTCGAGTCCTGGGTCCTAGGTGGATTCCAGATATGGATGCGCCATGTGCTGGAACTGTTTGAAGTAGTCTAGTCGACCTGCATGCATGCCTTGCATCGTCCACATGGTACGTCTAAGGTCTTATGTGACAGCATGGGTTGATGTCCCCTTAGTTTCCTCTTACCACCAGATGACCAGAGTCGGAACACTCCTCTTCACCTTCAGTTCAATAGTTTTAGTGCATTGCAATTAGTAATTATCATTTATTAATTATTAGGATTCCTACTTCTACTGTTATCCCCTTCCTGGGACATTCTACCCATTCTGGGGGATTATGCCCAGAGAAACTAGGTTCAAGAACTACATTACATGTCCATGATACTTCTCAGTGAGCGACAAGCACCAATTGTGTCTCTACTGCGGTGGTTCATCTACTGCTCCTTCCCCTCAAGAACTATTGAGGTGAAAGAACTCAGGCTTTGAAGGCACTTCATGAAGAAAGTAATGCATCGATGTGTGCACTCAGAAGTGGCATCCCTGGACTGACCGGAATGCCCAACTGCACCAGCAGTTAGTGCATCCCTTGTCACGGCGACACTGGCCAAGACCCATCATTCTCATAAGCAGCACACGCATAAGAGCAGATCCCCAAGAGGGACCATCTCTAAGTGCCACGTTACCTCCCCAAGCCTGGATCAGCCGGGTGAGAAGTTGCACACCAACACAGCAGCACCTGCTCTGAAGCAATCTAAAAGTGGAGCAAAAGACCAAACATCTTGATAAACCAGAATCTTCTGCCACCACCAGCATACCACTGGAACCCTCCGTGCCATCCACTCCACTGGAGCCAGCTGGCTTGGTATGGTTGCCACCATATGCTTTCCCAGTATTTTGCACACCGTATTGCCCCTAATGCCCACAACAGAACAGCTTATACCACTTGAGGGGCTCTCGCAGCAGCATGACACCGCAGAGATCGCACAGCCTCCGTCTCCAGCAGATGAACCACTGCTGCTGGATCATTCTTCCACAGTACAGCCTCAAGAGTCGCCACAAAACATACTCATTCCAATGGCGCCACCTTTCCAGAACAATCGGGATCAGTCTGGTCCTCTGAACTGGACACAGCCTTCTCTTTGATGCGCTTATATAGTCCATAACTAGAACAACGGCGTGCAGTGGTTCAGTTGCCCAAGTGGTCCTCCAGTGCAGGTTGACCAGAGACCCTCTTGATATGGCTGGGACCCCTATTATGGGTGTGGAGCACCACTACCATCCCAGCACCGACCTTCCCCGGATTATACCACCCCTTCCCTCAGTATATGATGAACCACGGGTATAATGGTGCCCTGACACCACTAGAACCATTGGATTCCCCCAATTCCAACAAGTGACTCATCGTCGCTGGATGACGCACCCATATCCCTGTCACTATCCAAACCATGTGACCATGGGCTATACCAACACCTCCTGTGGCATATGGCGCAGAGTATGTCAGGGACCCCTAGGATGAACTCCTAGACATCCTACAACTAGCAGGCCTACCACACGTTGTGCTACCAATACTCAACACAATTTTCCAATTGGCCCAAGCGATCTGGCTGCCCTAGCATCCTGCACTCCAACACCAAAGCGTGCGGAAAGATACTACTTTGTCCTGACCAAAAACACAGTTTTCCTTTTCATGCATCCGCCACTGAACTCACTAGTGGTGCAAGCAGCAATTCAATGTGCCCCACAACAATACCCCTCCAGATGGAGCCTCTGAAAAGTTCAACCTAATTGGGCAAAAGGTCTACTCATTGGCGGGCCTGCAGTTCCACATCACCAGCTATGAAGCCATGCTGGCAAAGCATGTCTTTAGGTCACACTCAAAACTGGCAGAGTTCCAACCCTCCTTTCCAGAGGATAGACCACCAGACTTCAAAGCCCTTATTGAAGAAGGTAAGCTGGTGGTCAGAGTCTCCCTCCAGCTGGCAGTAAATCCAGTAGACACAGCAGCACACTTACTGGCATCAAGAGTGTTGCTGAGAAGAGACTCCTTGCTGCAAACATATGGTTTCCCCAAGAAGTCCAGACTACGTTGAAGGGATGACCTTCCCTTCAACAACCAAAAACTATTTAGTGACAAGAAAACGTAGTTACTTACCAGTAACTGTTGTTCTTCAAGATGTGTTGCTCAGATCCATTCCACTTAGGTGTGTGCGTGCCCACGTGCACAGATCTGCGGAGAACTTCTCTAGCAGCCCCTGCAGGGGCCGGTCCCAGCGCCCCCTGGAGTCCCGCCCTTATGCGGCGGTACATATAGTGCTGCCGGCCCCTCCCCACCTCAGTCCCTTCTTTCTGCCGACTCCGACAGCGGGGACGGAGGGTGGGTGTGGAATGGATCTGAGCAACACATCTCGAAGAACAACAGTTACTGGTAAGTAACTACGTTTTCTCCTTCGAGTGATTGCTCAGATGCATTCCACTTAGGTGATTAGCGAGCCATACCTTGGAGGCGGGTAGGAGTTAACGGCGAGCTGCCCTCAGCACGGCTCTGCCAACTCGCGCGTCGTCCCTTGACTGCTGGACGACAGCGTAGTGCGCAGCAAAGGTGTGCACCGAAGACCAGGTGGCAGCCCTGCAGATGTCATCCAGGGGGACCCTTTCCAGGAAGGCTGCCGACACGGCCTGGGCTCTCGTCGAGTGAGCCGTCACCACTCCTGGGAGCTGGACGCCTGCACGCTCGTAGCAGAGCCGGATGCAGGCGGTGATCCACTTGGCGCTGCACCGGGGAGCCCCTCATCCTCTCTGCCACCGCGACGAAGAGCTGCGTGGTCTTCCGGAGCAGTCTCGTCCTGTCTAGGTAGAACGCCAGTGCCCTCCTCACATCGAGGGCGTGCAGTCTCCTCTCGTCCTCGGACCCATGTGGTTTAGGGAAAAACACGGGGAGGAAAATGTCTTGGTTACAGTGGAACCTGGAGACTACCTTAGGCAGGAACGCTGGGTGAGGCCTAAGCTGAACCTTGTCCTTGTAGAACACGGTATAGGGGGGCTCCGAGGTTAAGGCCCTTAGCTCAGAGACCTCCTGGCCAAGGTAATGGCCACGAGAAAAGCCACCTTCCAGGAGAGAATCATCATTGGACAGGTGGCTAAGGGCTCAAAGGGGGGTCCCGTTAAGTCTATCTAAGACCAGGTTCAAATCCCAGGGAGGCACCGGGTCACGGACCTGCGGATAAAGCCTCTCAACTCCCCTGAGGAACCTCACCGACATGGGGTGGGAGAATAGGGACCGTCCCCCCCATCGGCTGATGGAACGCCGAGATGGCCGCCAGGTGTACCCTGAGGGAGGCCAACACTAACCCCTGTAGCCTAAGCTGCAGCAGGTAGTCCAGGACAACCTGCACGGGGGACGTACCGGGGGTTACGCCCTGTGACTCCGCCCAGCAGGTGAACCTCCTCCACTTGGCCCTGTAGGCGATCTGCGTGGAGGGCCTCCTGCTTCCCAACAACACACGTTGGACCTGCTCCGAGCAGGTTCTCTCCTCCTCCGTCAGCCAGAGAGCCTCCAGGCTGTCAGGTGCAGGGAGTCGAGGTTGGGATGCAGCAGGTGACCATGGTCCTGGGAAAGCAGGTCCAGTCTCCTCGGGAGCTCGATGGGGGAGCAACCTACAGGTCCTGAAGCAGGCAAAACCAGTACTGCCTCGGCCATGCTGGGGCGATCAGAATGACCTCCGCTCTGTCCCTCTTGATTTCCAAGAGGACCCTGGGCAAGAGCGGGAAGGGGGGGAACGCGTACTGGAGCGCCCCCATCCATTCGAGGAGAAAAGCGTCCGAAACAGAGCCCGGCTCGCGACCTCTTAGCGAGCAAAAATGCGGGCACTTCGTGTTCCAGGCCGATGCAAACAGGTCCAGACGGGGAACACCCCACAGACGGAAAATCCTGTCCGCCACCTCCGGGTGGAGAGACCAATCGTGCTGGGGTAGAAACGACCTACTGAGGCGATCCGCCTCGTCGTTCCTGACCCCCGGCAGGTGAGAGGCGGTTAAACAAAAGTTGAACTTCACCGTCAAGTCCCAAAGTCGAAGCGCTTCCTGGCACAGCACCGAGGAGCGTGCCCCCCCTTGTTTGTTGATATAGTACATTGCAGTGGTATTGTCTGTTAACACCTGCACCATTCTCCCCAATAAAGAGTGGCGAAACACTTCGCAAGCTAGTCTGACTGCCCTCAGTTCCCTGACATCGATATGGAGGGCAGCCTCTCCCTAGGACCAAAGTCCCTGCGTGGTCAGACCACCGGTGATATGGGCCCCCCACCCCAGGTCTGATGCGTCCGTGATCAGCGTGACCGAGGGGGTGGGAGCCCTGAAGGGGATCCCTTCCAACACAGTCCCGGGGTCCAGCCACCAGTTCAGTGACCCCAACACCGCAGGGGGCACCGTTACCACCTTGTGGAGGGCATGCCTGCTGGGCATGTACACCTTGGACAACCAACCTTGGAGGGGCCTGAGCCTGAGGCGGGCCAACCTCACCACGTAGGTGCACGAAGCCATGTGGCCTGGCTGTTGTCGTAGGGCACCTCTGAAGTTGCGATATTATCGCCGTCATTGCCTCGAACCTCAAGCGTGGGAGGGAGGCTTTGGCCCGCACCGAGTCTAGGTGGGCCCCTATAAAGTCTATACGCTGCACCGGACACAGCGTCGACTTCTGCTTGTTTATGAGCAGCCCCAGAGCTTGGCAGGTGGTCCGGATGAAGGAGACCGCCTCGCGAACCTGCGACTTGGTCTTGCCCCTGATCAACCAGTCGTCCAGGTAGGGAAATATCTGGACCCCCCCTGCGCCGCAGGAAGGCCGCCACCACCACCATACACTTGGTGAACACTCTGGGGGAGGAAGACAGGCCAAAGGGCAAGGCCGTAAATTGGTAGTGGGCACCAGTTACCATAAACCTTAGGAACCGCCAGTGGGCGGGAAGGATGGAGACGTGAAAGTACGCATCCTTCAGGTCAAGGGTGGCGAACCAGTCCCCTGGGTTTAGTACGGGAATGATGGACACCAGGGACACCATGCGGAACTTCAGCTTTCTCATGAACCTGTTGAGCCTGCGCAGGTCCAGCATAGGCCTGAGGCCTCCCTTGGCCTTGGGGACGAGGAAGTACCTGGAGTAGAGCCCCGTCCCCACCTCGAGCGGCGGAACCGCTTCTACAGCTCTTTTGAGCAGGAGGGAGTGAACCTCCTGTAGGAGTAATTGCTCGTGAGAGGGGTCCCTGAAGAGGGACGGGGGAGTGGGGAGGAAAGGCCAGAAGCTGAAGGGCATAGCCCCAGCGCACAATGTTCAGGACCCATTGGTCCGATGTTATTTCCCGCCACAGGCTGAGGTAAGGCCTTAGCCTGTCCTTGAAAGGCGGGGGACAACCCAGGAAACATAAGACGGTGCCACCCTCGGAGACACCGTCAAAACCGACCCTTGCCCTTAGGGTCTTGGGAGGGTCCTTTAGAAGAGGAGGCGGTCGCGCCGTCCAGAGCCCCGACTGCTGTCCCTTCCCCTTGCGGGAGGGAAGGGTCTAGGCTGCGGCCTCGGTTGTTGCTGCTGAGGCGGCTGCTGCGCTTGCTGGCGACTTTGCAACCTGGTCGCTTGGGGCGTGTAGAGGCCTAAAGAGCGCAGGGTCGCCCTTGAATCTTTAAGGGCATGCAGCTTCTCATCAGTCTTGTCTGAGAATAGGGCAGCTCCATCGAAGGGCAGGTCCTGGATGGAGTGCTGCACCTCTGAGAATAAGTCCGTGGCCTGTAGCCACGCTGCCCGCCGCATGGCAACGGCGGAGGCCATAGCCCTGCCTGCTGTGTCCGCAGCGTCTGAGGCAGTTTGTAGCGCTGCGCTGGCCACCTTCATACCCTCCTCCAGGACAATATTAAAGTCTGTGGCCTGGTCCGGAGGGAGGGACTCCGAAAACCTCCTCAAGGAGTCCCACAGGTTCAGATTATATCTGCCTAAGAGGGCCTGATGGTTAGCCACTCTAAACTGAAGCGCCCCAGTGGAATAGACCTTCCTACCGTATAGGTCTAACCTCCTGCCCTCCTTGTTCTTAGGAGAGGCGCTCTGCGCACCCTGCTTGTTCTTTTGATTGGCGGCATCGACCACCAAAGTACCTGCTGCAGGGTGCGCATACAAGTATTCGTGCCCTTCGGTCAGCACGTAATACTTTTTCTCGGCGCCCTTAGAGGTAGGGGCAACCGAGGCGGGGGTCTGCCAGACTGCCTTAGCCAGGCGCAGGACCCTTTCATGGACCGGGAGGGCTACCCTAGCCGGACCTTGTGTCCCCACACGCCCGAAGAGGGGGTCCACCTCTTCCTCTAAGACCTTGACCTCAAGGCCAAGGTTCGAAGCCACCCGCTTCATCAGCTCCTGGTGAGCTTTGAAGTCAACCAATGGGGCCCCTTGGTCCCTTACCGCCGCTTCGTCTGGTGAGGACGAATAAGACGGGTGGCGGGGTCCCGTGGAGGGGCCCTCCCCAGGGTCCTCCTCCTCCTCTTCCCCAGAGGGAAGGTCACCCTCCTGCACCGAAGGTGCTTGTTGTGTCTGGGTGACCAAGGCAGGGGCCGACGTAGTTCCCTGCCCCAATTGAGCTGCCCACTGGGCCCACATCGGCCACTGCCAGGGTGCCTGTGACCAGCTCAGAGGCGGCACCGGTGCCGAAGGCCAACCCGGTGCCGCAAGGGTCGGTGCCGGCACCGATGCTGGAAGAGCCAGTGCCGACTGCAACTCCGGTGCCGGCTGCGGTGCCGGTGCCGGCTGGGGTGCCGACGGCAGTACCTGCTCCTGACGCTGGGCCCAGGAACCCGAGTCAGAAAAACGCCGGCGATGACGACGCCGAGCCAAAGCGCTCCGGGACCCGCCACGCGACGATCCTGAAGAGCGGCTGCGTCTACGGTGCCAACGAGGCGACTCTGAAGACGACGAGCGGTACCGGGGAGATGATTTCCGACGCCTCTTGGATGGTGCTGGGGAACGGTGCCGAGAACACCGTCTCGGTGCCGAGCCGGAACTCGACGACGAAGAGGAGCGGCGTCAGAACTCGGAGCGGTGCCGGGACCTAGAGCGGTGCCGGGAACAGTGCCGCGACACGTCGTCCGAAGACGAGGATGGAAAGGAGCTTCCCAGCTCGACTCTCCGGCGTCGGGTGGTGGGCGGCCTATCCACCGTCGGGGCCGCCCACCCTTTGGGGCCCCCTATTGCGGGTTTGCCCCGGAAAACAGGTCCTGACTCTCTCTGGCGAGAGAGTGCCGGAGGCGTGGGCAAAGCCAGCAAGGCCTGTACCGCCTCGAACGCCTCCGGTGTCGAAGGAACCTGTGCAGAGGGTCCCCCACTCCCAGGAGTCGGGGGAACCTCCCTGGTCGGTGCCGGTGCCGGGGCCGGAGCAGGGGCCGGCAGCACGTCGGTAAGAAGGATCACCTCCGAGCTCAACCCCAGCTGCTCCTGCGGTGCGGGGGAGCGCTGCAAGCGCGGGCGGTGCTTCTTCTTGCTCGGCACCGAGGCCCCTGGTGCCGGGAGCGCACTCTGCACCGACGAAACGCTCGGTGCCGGAGTCGTCAGCGAAGGCTCGTGAAGCCGGACTCAAGGCGGACTCCATTAAAAAGGTCCTAAGCCTCACCTTCCTCTCCTTCTGAGTCCGAGGCTTGAAGGACCTACAAATGCTGCACCGATCGGTACGGTGCAGCTCCCCCAGGCACCGCAAGCAACGGTCATGGGGGTCGCTGGCTGGGAAGGCCTTGCCGCAGCCAGCACATGGCTTAAAGCCCAGCAAGCCCAGCATGGCCGGGTCGCCGTGAGCCCGAAGGCTCCCTAAACTAACTAAAAACCCTCACTAACTGTAAACTAACTGAGTTCGGGATGAACTATTAAGCTAACTACTCACTTTAAGGAGAAAAAACCTGTTTGAAGAGCAGGGGTAGTTCTCAACCGACCGTCACGGGTGGAAAGAAGGAACTGAGGAGGGGAGGGGCCGGCAGCGCTATATGTACCGCCGCATAAGGGCGGGACTCCAGGGGGCGCTGGGACCGGCCCCTGCAGGGGCTGCTAGAAAAGTTCTCCACAGATCTGTGCACGTGGGCGCGCACACGCCTAAGTGGAATGGATCTGAGCAATCACTCGAAGGAGAACAATGAGAGCCTATATTCCCTCAGACTCTTGAGCCACACTTTCATCATTGGGCCTATACACTCTGGCCCCTATCTGCTCCAGAACTGTCCATCTTTCCATCCCAGATACCCCACCTGCCCTGCCTATCAACCTTACCCTCCATGCCAACAGCCCTGCTGCCGCCAAGGTTCCCAGCAACCCAGACACTCTGCTGTCTCCACCTCTAATACCTCCATCTTTCACGAACACTCTCCAAGGCAGTTCTTTTGACTCTTCCTCAGAGGTTTACCTGATAGTGGTCAGGGGCCATCTTGCTCTTCGCCAACAATTGGAGCAAGATTACCACCAACTGCTAAGTACTAAACATCATATGCCGGGGATACCTCATAGAATTCCATGCGCCCCCACCCCAGAACAACACTGCAGATCCAACCCAGCTACACCTTCTACGGAAGGAAACACACACACATGCTTCTACAAAGGGGCCATAGAACAGATCACTATCAAAGTCATGGCTTTTACTCCCCTACTTCCTCATACCGAAAAAAAAAGGAGACAGTCACCCCATTCTGGATATACAGGCCTTGAATCAATTCATCCACAAATTCCACTTCCACATGGTTACTGCCTGCCTTCTTCCCACTTGGGGCCTGGTTCACAGCTCTCAATATGAAGGATACATACTTCCACATAGACATTCATCTCACCCACCACAAATTCCTTCATTTTATGGTGGGTCACTCCCATTATTGATTCTGTGTCCTCCCTTCAGGATAGCTACTGTCCCTCATGTTTTCACAGAAGTCAATGCTGTCATCGCAGCATATATGCAACTTCTGAGACACTCCTTATTCCCATACCTGGATGACTGTTCCTAGTGGCATCATCACGCAAATGCCTCCACATTACCATCCGGATGCTGTGGGGACCTCCTTACCAATCTGGGAATCTGAATCAAAGAGGAAAAGTCCATCTTCGTACTTACCAGAGAACAGACTTTTATTGGAGCACATTTGAATTCTCACGCAGGATGGGCCTTCCTTCCAAGATACTGTTTTGGCATGCTCACCACCCTCATTACACAACTGTGCCATTGTCCCCGCACTTCCATACACCCCTGCCTTTCACTCCCAGGGCACATGACAGCATGTACTTTCGTTACCCCTTACGCCTGCCTCCATATGAGATGCCTCCAGCAGTGGCTATGATTAGCATATGATCCACAGACGGATAGCTTCACCAAATGATTCCTCCTTCCACCATTAATAGTAAGCTTCCTTTATGGTGGTGCAACTCTCCAAAGTCTTGGTGGGTACTTCAATTCTCCCTCACCATGGACACTTCATTCATAGATTGGGGCACCCACATACATGGTCACACTGCCCAGGGCCTATGGTCCCACAGAGAAGCAAGGATGCATATCAGCCTCCTCGGAACTGTAGGTGGTCCAGCGCTCCTTCCCCTCATTCATTCAAACGTGTACAACTTCTCTCGGACAACATGACAGCAGTCGTATATGTAAACAAGGTGGAGCCAGATCTCTGACCATTTGGTGAGAGGCACTCCAATTATGGAACTGGTGCCTACGACAACAGTACACTACAAGTAACACGCTTACCATGCATGAACACCACCCTGGCGGTCACACTTAATTGTTGTTTTCACTGCAATCATGAGTGGAAACTCCATGACCCCCCTCTTCACTCTTATCTTCTGTCAGTGGGGCAATCCATGTTGGGAGCAGTCACCAACAACAAGCTTCCCCTCTTCTGCTCCATATGTGCCCTCAGGCATGGCTCACAAGGGGATGCCTTTTTCCTCCCATGGATGCTGGGACTACAATACGGTTTCCCGCCCATCTTGCTCCTCCTACAAGTACTCTGCAAAGTGAAATGAGACCAAGCACTCCTCATACTCATAACCCCCTTCTGGCCCTACCCTACCTTATCCCTTCCGCTACGGGCTTGAGGCCTGTCACGAAGAGGAAACTGAGGGGGCGTCCACCCACGCAGTCACACAAGAACTCGGCTGTACCATGTGGACGACACAAGGCAAGCACATGGGTCAACAGACTACTTCAAACTGTTCTAGTTCTGGTGCATGGCACACATGCACACCCATGTCTGGAATCCACACAGGGACCACACATCTTGAATGACCATCTGTTACAGTAAGTAACCTCCCTTTACACAACTTGTCAAAGCTGCAAGCCCAAACAATACAAAACCACACAAATACTACATAGACATAACATGTGAGGGAGGGGACAATGTTAGTAAAATAGGAACAGACATGCATGAACAGGCAGTGGTGGGAAGGGAGGGGGCTTCATGTCTTTAATGTGTATTTCTGTAACCTTACAAAGCTTTTACTTAAGATGTAATAAAATATCTTAAATATATGATTTCCATTCCAAAGGGTCACAAAGCACTTTATAAAACATATACACTGAAATTGCTTCAACTACTAGAAAGATGTAGTCATCTATGGGTTGGCCCAACGCAGCAGCTTCCTAATCCCACAGTGTAAAACTACACACTTGTGAATGAGGAAATGGGGTGAAAATGTTTCTGAAATACAATTCTAAAGTAGTAAAGTAAGCAAGATGTAGAGTAATTAAACAGTCCTGCTGTGCTTGTGCATTTCCAATTTAACTAGCACCTCGAACTGGTTCCTTAAGTACCATACACTTTCTATCGACCTACGTTCTTATGTTGGTGTCAGTCGTTCTCCTATGAAAGACCAAGTTTCACTCTTTTCCCTGACAGGAAAAGACAGGTTTAAAGTGGTGATGATGGTTGTTGAATATAAAAAAGTGAGTGAGTGTTAGTGTCAGTAAGGATACCTTTGTGTAGAAACTTGGCTGAGGAAGTAGATTTTGTATTAAGCTCTAATAATTACAGTTGGCCTGGATTTTCGTTTTATGTGTAAGCTGAAAGGTGGCACCTCCAGCACCCCAACATCCTCTACTGCTATACAAAAGATGTTCTCAGCACTGACTAAAGGAAGAGGGCAACTCCATGAATCACCAACCCACCTCCTGTAGTTCTGGTTTTCCAGGGAGACCTTCTATTTAAGAACACACTTGACTCAACTCTCCTTTGCTTGCTAAATTTGAGGTCACAACCCAAGCTGAGATGAAAAGTGAAACATTACATTTGTGAGGATTGAGAATCAGTTTTTTTTTTTGCTCATTGTAAACCTTAATTTTTTATGTTTGAGAATGAATAAAAGAACTACAAAGCAGTAAAATCCACCAGTAAAAACAGTCAGCCCAGACAAAATGAAAACTTTCAGAATTCTTTCCTTAAACCTTTAGTGGGTTTAGACTTACTGCTGCTAGATTCAGTGGGATAAATTCTGTTGCTAATAAATTACATAATCTGTTTGTCTTTCAGTGCTTGAAATAGCTTTTGGCATATATGGTGGCTATGGACCACAATTCAGTGTGATTTTCAGAGATCTGACCCCCAATAATAAAAATTCAGGAGACAGGTCAGACAGGCATTTGAGAACGAAACTGTCAAGATACAGAATGGATAGGATTCAGCAAAACATTGTGTCCAGCTCTAAAGGCTAAACCTAGTTAAATGAAATTTCAAGTCCTCGGAAGGGAGCAGGGTCTGCTTGTTTTGCTGCTGGTCCTTATAAAATCTGCAGAAATGCCCATTACATAAATGGCTACATTTGTCACTTTCCTTCCACAGGCCTCACTGCATCACCATATCTCCGTAGCGCAGACTGACGAACTTCTCCCTGTCAGGAACTCTCAACGTGTTCCCCATCCCCTTGACTCTAAAACTACGTCAGATGTTTTGAGGTAACATTTTCCAGTCTGTGCATTCTCCCACCCCCGGACTATGAGAACACAATATTGGCTGTTTGCTGAGCATTACTGGGGGATCTTCCATCTGTTTGATCCTCAGTCTCCCCTGTACTTTAAATAGTTCATCTGCATTTTGCTCAGCGCCCTCTGGGTGCACAAGCCACCCTCTATATACCTCTCCACAGGGGATGGGCAAATTTGGTTGGAATACACTAGCTGAAGGTGAGTAGGGGAAAGACCAGGACCATGGTGGCCATTTCCCCTATTCTCCACACCACTCAACAAGCTGACAGAGACTTTGTTGGGAATACAATCTCCCCTCAAGAGAAATAGAGTTGATGGATTTTGTGTTTGTATTTTAAGTAGAAGCCAATGCACTCTCTCAAGCAAGCCTCTCTTCCAATCTGGTTTCTGTACAAGTCAGTAGAGCTGGCCAAAACACTTTTTTTGATTAGCAAGAAATTAAGGGGCTTCAAAATGTGGATTTATTCTGCATCAGAACAAAAACAAATTTGCCAAAAAGGTCTCTGTGAATCAAAAAATTAGCTTCAGAAGCACAGTGCTTCCCAAACAAAATGTGAAACCGACATTGTCAGTTCTGCTGGCCCTCTGCCAGGAGTACCAAAATCTGCAAGTCCAGAGCAGCCCCATCTTTTAGGGGCCAGAAACCCCAGAGCAGCCAGACTCCTAACAAGCAACCCTACAGGCCCCAGCCCTGAAACAGTCTCCATGGTGGTGCTGCTGCTGACTGCTTATGCCATCCTAGGATTTCCAGGCACCCAGCTCCATAGAAAGGAACCTGGAAGTCATGTGATGGCATAGACGCTCTCAGTTCCAAGCAGGGAGCCCTAGCGTGGCTGCTTTGGAGTCATGGCTGGAACTGTGATTTTTAGAGCTTCTGGACTACCTGCTCTGCACCACCTCCAGCCCGGGGCTCTGTGGGCTACCACCAGTCTCTTTGTCGTGGAGCAGGAAGCCTACCTGTTCCGGAGTCTCAGCTCTAGCCAGGGTTCCTGACACTACCAGAATCCACTATACAGCTGTCAACCCTGGAACATTAGCAGGTTTCAATGGAAATCTGCCTGGTTTTTAGCAAAATGTTGTTGAATCTCCAATAGATTTTGCTCCAGCAAATCAGCATTTTCAGTTTTGTCAGACATATTCCTGACTTGGAGAGCTGATTGGAAATTTTCCAAGTAAATGTTTTTAAAAAGACAGCAGGAACGTAATTTTTCAATGCCATCACTCAATCTCTCTCTCTCTCACACACAGGTTTGTTTTGGAGCAGTACAATGCACTGTCCTGGCTCACGTGTAATCCTGCCACTCAGGATCGCAGCTCCTGCCTTCCTGTTCACTTTGTGGTGCTCACTCAGCTGTACAACGCCATCATGAATATACTTTAATAGAAAAGCACTTGTTCCTCTGGCTCATTCCCCCCCAACCTGAGAAATGTGCCACAATCTGCAAAAATCAAAACTTTGCTTCTCTTCTGACCAGTCCCCAGGTCCTGTGCTGTGCTTCAGTTCCTCCATAAGCACATGTGATTTTTCTGCAGTGTTCAAAACCAATCAACCCATTGACACATCTCTGGCAGCTTCTATCAAAAATCTGGACCCGTCCAGAAACAGTGAACATACAGTACCCTCAATCCAGTGTTAGTTTAGAGGCCCAGTAATTACCAGTCACCGTGAAATAAAGAAAAGGAAGAATTTGAAGACTATGTCCTTTTGCATGGGGAACTCTGATTTACAAATAAGGGCAATTTCAGCCCTGCACGTAAAGTCTTGTAGTGACCAGTTTGGGTTGCGTAAAGGTTACTCTGTTTGAACATCGTAAGTTGGGATTTTGCAGAAAAGGAGAACCAGTTATAGTCTATTATAAATAATGGAGTTTTCTGTCTACCTGGAGTTCCTGTCAGAGTGGATTGGGATAAATGCATGCATTTGTTTCCTGTCCATGTAGATATGAATGGTCTGGAGATATTTTAATTTATTTATTTTTAGGTTTTGTTGTTTAAATTATAGAGGACCAGGTACAGTAGATGATCCTAAAGACCCAGCTCCGTTCCAGCGGAGGATTATTTATCTACATACCTCTCACTCTTCTGACCTAGAAATCAGAAATGGAGCTAAAAACAGTAACAATCAAAATACAAATTAGGAAGACCATGTGCAAAAAGGGAGCACATTCAGAACTCTAATAGTGTCAGCATTTTCTGATAAGAACATACTGTATTTTAAAGAATTCAACTGTATTTAGCCTGGTTAAAGCAAAAAGTGGCCAGTGTTTAATGAAGGATAACACTACCCTATGGAAAAAAAGAAAGGCGGGTGGGGAGAGAAAACACTTTAAAGCCCAACATAAAGGCAAATTGAAAGGGGTAAATTAATCTATTGTAGAGCAATGACTGAGATATATTTACAATGAATTTAATGTTAGAAAACTATTATTGAAACCCGAGTCACCCATAGATCAGGGCAGACTAGTCCATGTACATATCCAAAAGTATGTTTTTTGTTTACACTGAATCAGTTACAAATCTGGTGTATGTTTTCTGACTATAGGAATATTATTTCAAAGAAATAATTTTTAAAAATTATATCATTAAATTAGTACTTGAAGTTATGCCACTGTGATGGAAAAGTTACTTTGTTGAGTAAAATGATTGCCATTTTTAAAGGTTAATGGCTAATTGAAGTATTTTTATGACTCCTTCATTCCAGGCTTCAAGGGATTTATATTTAAACTCCATTTTCTAATGTTTGTTGTTGCACTGTGCAGCAGGCATGGACTGCCTTATGTGAGGGGTCAGGGCACTTTGATCAGGCTGTGAGATCTAGTTAGCTATGGAGAAAATCCTACAAATTTAAAGTTCTTCCAAAAGACTTTCATGTTCTGGTTAAAAAAAAATTAAATTCTATGATTTTAAAAAGTATTTTTCTTGAGATAATGTAACATTTAAAACAAATTATATAAAAAATGGCTTTTGTGATGGGAAGGTGAAAGCAGAGGAGTAACCTGTAAATGGATAATTTCAATCTCTGCTCGAAGCCACCCATGTAGGTGTCTCTTTGCAATGTATAGGTAAAAAAATTAGATATCAAAACCATTTGTATCTAATGTGTACAGTGTAAAATTGACTTTAAAAATATTGCAGTACTATTTTTTCTTAATCAGAAAAGAAAATTCTCAAGGCCTTTTGAAGAGCATAAAAAGATGAAGATTGTAAACTTGTATAAAAAAAATTTAACTTGGGGAGGAAAAAAAATGTAAAGTAGACATTTGTAATCTTTTACCACTTTGGGGTTATTTGTTCCCAGAATTCATCTGAACTTTTAATTATTGTTTTATTTGGGGTTTTTTTTAATGGACCGTTTTTATCCAGGGGCTTTTCTTCCCCAAAAACCAAGTTCTAAGCAAAAATTAAAAATAAAAAAAAGGGCAGCAAGGAGTAGTTTTCATCTAGTGTCATTTTTATTTAATTTTTTTTTTAAGTTAAGAGAAGTTGTTGACATATTTATATGTTTTTGTGCAAAATAAATGAATGGCAATAGATTTTAAAGAAAAAATCTTATGTACTTCAGTGTGAAAAAGTCTGTATAATATTTCCCTTAAATATGCATTATTTTACTTGTGAGTTTTTTACTGAATTAATCTGAAATGTACAAGCCCTGGCTTTCCTACAGCGTGAAGTTTTTTTCCTTAATTTCTAACTTTGGAAATCATGCTGAAATCAAAATTATTATTACAGTTGTTTGAGCTAGAGGGAGAGGGCGGGGGGAGGTGGGGAATGTCCAGCATGCTTGTATGTATATTTCAGAACCTTTTTTTAAAGGTAGAAGCTGTACATTTCGGGGGAGTTCTGAATTTCTTTGTTTTGTTTTTTTTCTCTGAGCATTTTGCAGTGAGCTTCTTTTATATATAGCCAACAATTTGAAAGAAAACAAAAAAAAATGTGAAGTTCATTTTAAATCTACAGTATCTCGCTGGTACAGTACACTAAAAAGACTTTGATAAAAAGAAGAAACAATAATAATAAAGACCTCCATTTTAAATGTCATTCATATATACCTTGTGGATGAGAGCTATATACTTTTACACACTTTTTTAGATGAATAAATTATTGAATTACTGAAACTTCTGGGTGGAGTTTTATTCTCTACAGTATATTTTTTGACTACTGCTAAACTATTAGCAAAGCAGTCCGATAGAGGGTGAAACCATTTTGTTTCTATGTAACTATGCTCTTTATACAGCATACATAGAAGTGAGGTCCATTGGGTGCATTTTGTTGTATTCATTGCTTCAGGGGCCAATCTAATCCCTCTGGAAGGTATCTTACAGCTCACACACCACCTACCTTGGCTGTTAAGTTGCACTTAGAAATCCATAGCTTCTTCAGCCTTCCACTTAGGGTGATGTGGGGCTTGCTATACTGGGCATAGGCATGACTTCACACTGCAAAGAAATTAAAATTGTGTTAAAAAGAGCTCAGTATAATCATTATTTTTAGAGGGAGCAATAGTGCAAAAAGCAAATACAACTAACCGTATTGGAAACTGTAAATATTACATTATGGGGTGTAAATCCAGTGATACTCTTTATAAACCACTTTTAATTCCAAGAGCTTTGTCCACTATGGATGAATTTGATCCCTATGTACCACTTTAATGTGAAAATTAAATTACTCCTCCCATATTGGGGTCATCCTATATGTACAAAACACAACTAAAATGCAGCCACTTCTATGGTACTGCGGAACTTTCAGCCAACCAGCCCCACAGAAATACCTGTTCTTACAAAACACACCCTGGATTATTGAATGCAGGGCAGACAATGCCTTGGATTTTAAGATCTCATCCAAAAGACATGACGCAAAGTAACTTGCATGGGAATTCAATTTATCTTAAGGGCTCAAAGCCTTAGGGTATGTCTTCACTGACAGCAGCACATTCACCACTCAGACCTACCCGGATCGACTGAGCTGTCAGTGAAGATTCACTCAATCAATCCATAAATCGACGCAATAAAACCACCCCCTCAAGTGGCATAGCACTGCGTCAATGGGAATGCATTTCCTCTCAGCACAGCACAGTGAAGACGCCGCATAGAAGAGAGGTTACAAAGTCGACAGGAGTAGCAAGCCACTTTGCACAACTCCTGTTGACTGCTGCCGAATTTCCAGGTAAGCGTAGACTTGGCCTTGGTTAGCTGTGTTGTGATTGGAAACCATAGTTGGAGAGTACAGGTTTTTACAGCTCCAGAGGCTCATTCCTCCTCAGGGACTGAGAATCTGCCCCTTCAATAGGCACTGCATGAACTCAGAGGGTTTGGCCTTGAAGTTTGCACAGCACTAAGAGCTTCGTCCTTATTAATGGCATATACCATTACCAGAAACTCTCCATGAAGTTATGTTGATGGGCCAGTTCAGATGTGAATGGATTTGTATCCACCCATATGAGACCTGCATAACCTATGTATTTGCTTAATCATGTTCTCTCTCTTCAGTGTGGCAATTACTACTGAAAAAATGACTGCACAGCCATGAAGTTTCTACTCTGATACAATATCTGCATGTTTGTGGTCTGGTGAACTTTCATTGAGCTAAATGGGAGTTTTGGCCAAGTAAAAACTTTTTCATAAACCAGGCCAGAACCCCTTAAAGTAATGTGATTAGCTGTGTCGGATCAAATCAGCTCCCACTGTTACATTTAAAAGGCTGCCATGCAAACCCAAATGGAGGTATACTAAGGACTTTGTTGAACTTGCTCAGGAAAGATTATTGGAAAATGTAGCAAAATAAGCTCTTTGTCTTACATAAAATTCAGTTGGGCAAGATTTTTCCTGAAATTTCATTATTGCCAAGTCAGTCAACCCCAAATAATTGCAAAAATTGACAAGTTCCTTGGTTTTATTAGTTAAAACACTACACCACTTTGTAGCAAGTTCTAACACCACCATCTATCTGGCTGGGCTGCATCCTGATGGGAGCCCTCCATTTACAACAGCTGTGTCAATCCCTTCAAATCAGACAGGGTTTGTGTTGAGTCTGCAGGGAGCAGACAATACCTCAAGTTGGAAGACTGACCTTCATAGCCCTCTTTCTTGTAAGTCATGGTTCAACACCTCGCTCATTTTCCATCTGAAGAGAGATGAAGCCCATCTCCTGATGCAGTTACAGCCTTGGTCAGATCAGATTGAGCAGCTGCCACTCAATATTCGCTGCTGTATATCTGCCAACTGGGATTTTCTAATTCACTGCTAGGCTCATGAAATTGGCTTTACATATAACATTTTAAATTTAGAAATAAAATGCATCATAAACTAAGGTAAATGCAAAAGAAGTCCCTGACCTCCTCTTCCAAGATTTCTTTAAAATCCATATGAAAAAATGGTTGTTTTTTATAGTTTATTTTATTTAACTAATGCTTGTAAATCCTACACAACTTATAAAATAATATTGCTTAGAAATTCTTAGGGAAACAGAGCCCCATGAGACAAACTAATTCTCAGGTCAATACAGTTTTATTTTTGTCTTAGTGTTACTGTCAGCTATCATTGCTGCTGTCCATGATTCCTAAAAAGATACATTTTTCATATGATTGGAAGGGAAAAGTTGAATAAAAAAAATTACTGGGACTTAATTGCTAGTAAAGTATTTGGTTAGTTTGTAGTGATATGTAATCATGACAAAATGGAAATCGTTAAGATAACTGATCAAGTTTTTAATCAAGCAGGTTGGAAAATGGGGCGAAAACTTTTCAAAATGTGTTTGAAGTGTCATTTCTATTTATGTCTAAACGTTATGATCTGATCAAAATAAAAACTGATTTAAGCACAGTTGTATGAAGCATCTGATCTCTGAAATCACGTGGGAATATACTGCACACACTACAAGAAATAAACATTAGTTTTATGCTGAATCTCTCACCCTATACAGTGGAAACAAACACCACTGACATCTCAAAACGGGAAACCTTTGGACTCTCACAGCAAAGCTGTATTTATAAAATTAAACTGCTACCGTTTCCCTGTTTTGAAACTGAATCTTAACACTTTGACCAATGTTTACACAGGACAGACTGTTTAATGCTTCTAGACAAGACCAGATCCTTGCATTTCAGCTGTCAGCAATCAAGGCAGTAGCACTTTAGGGTTACTATGGAACAACAATGCATGCAACCTTCATTATACCTAGCACCCAAGAACGCTTAACTGCTGTCACACCAACTTGTCCAATGTGCCCAATCCTATGAGATGCCCAGCCCCTCTCAACTCTCATGAAGTTTAATATTATAATAGAAATAGATGCATTACAGAAAATAGTAAAAAATCTCATTTTTTTTCTTCAAAGGAAGCAAGGTGTACTTAACTGAGTAAGTATTAAAATAATGGGTTTTTCTATGTACTAAATCATCCATCCAGAGAAGTGTACTGAAACCCATTTAAATGAATAGTAAGCAATGGGTTCAAATAATATCTAGCCCATATAGCTCTTTTCATCCATAGATCTCAAAGCCCTTTATGAAGGAGGTCAGTATCATCACCATTTTACAGATGAAGAAACTGAGGCACAGAGTGATGAGGTGACTTCCCCAAGGATACCCAGCAAGCCAGTGGCAGAGCGGGGTACAGATCCTAGGGCTCCTGGGTCTCAGTCCAGTGATCTGTCCTCTACAGCCCTTAAACAAGGTGGAAAATAAGTCTCCAATGCACCAAAAGTTATATACAATTCCTGTTAAATAATGTTTGGTGACATAATACAGTTATTCATAAATATTAGCTTCTGGTCTGCGACTCTCAACAGCAGAATCAAACATTTTGAAATCAGAGTGCTGCTTGATCCACAAACATTGCTGTAGCCAAGGCTTCAGGAGCCTTTGGAAAAACTAGCATGGGTGCCATTAAAACATCAGAATTTGCCGAATTACTGGGGTATTTGCAAAAGCACACCTTTCCTTATATGCGTAACCAGAAACAATTGTGGGACCAGCTATCTATTGGTATATGGTGACACAATAGCTGGCACTATACAGAGATGGTTCGTGAGAGCTAGAGACTGAGTTAAACCAAATTATGACTGACAATTGGGGAGTGAAGGAACAGCATAGTAAAGTCCTCTGATCATGAGGCTGTAGCAATTAACAGCTACTTACCAGAGAGTAACTGATGCTGCAGAATATTTAGGACCAAAAAACTGCTCTGGTGTAGAGACATTTTTACACTTAAAAATGCAACTTAGCCCTGCACTGAAGCAACATAAAGGAAGACTAAAAATGCCTTCACAGACAACTTCATGGGCTGCCCAGCCACATGCCAGTGAAAAGTTGTTTAAAATGGATGAGAAATCCTACGGAACATTTAAACTTCAATGCCTAACAGTATCTGCTATTTCTGCTGGAGCTGTGTGACAGAGGGAGGCTCACATAATTCTGGAAGCAGAATTGCAAAAGCCTCAGGAGAGGCTTGGTGTAAAACTGCTGAACTTCCAAAAAGGCCTCTCAACAAGTACAACATCATAGTTGTTTTAGTTAAACATATTCACTAAGTTATAAAAGTTAAATGATACAGTTGGGAGTTCTAAGCTTATTGGAAAATTAATTTCCAATTGGGAAAAAACTTGCAAAATTATCTCCAGTAGGTAAAAATGCTCAACCTATTTTTTTTCAAGCTGTAGAGCAATCATTCTCCACTTTAAAACTAAAGATGTCTCTGCCAAAACATTCCAATCTAGATTTCTCCAGGGTATAAGCTGTGGCCAATCTGCCCTGTCTTACCTTACAAACCTCCACTCCAATCAAAATTTGATTTACATTCTGGGTAAACTAGGCACATGAAGCAGAGAAGTCAGTGGAAAGAGACTTGGATACAACGGTTCCCATGTCTTCAAAGGACACTATTCAAAGGATATGACCCTATTTAGCTGTAAAGGTTGATTTTTGCCCTTGGAGTCGCACACAAGGCTCCCAGCAAAATTCTTGTTTTGGGGAGTTTAAGTCAAAATATTAACAATATGAGGCACTTAAAAAAATCTTATGTTTTACTGCAATTTACATAAGGCCACACACATTGAAATCAATAGGCAGAGGTAAAGCATCTACCACAATTTTTCTATTTCCAAGTATAAGAGGTACTATGCCTAGCATTGCTGCTGACATACTGTAAAGTGCTTGCCATCAAGGAAGGCCACACACACCCCATTGTGTGTTTGCATTTTATTCAGCAACTCTGCCTTTATAATGTAAATCTTTCAGTGCCAGAGCCCTGTTAATGGTGCTTTTCACCTACTGTTCAGTGTGACAGTGATACAGAAATAACAGAATAAAAATAAACTGTACTAACAACTAAGTATTTTCCCATCATGGGGTTCCTCTCATAGAAAACATGGTATGGGGAAAACATTCAAGGTGATATAGCAATTGAAGTTATTCCCGGTTGGAACAGGAATGCAGACAACTTACATGCAAATACTATTTAAGTAGCGTAGGTTTTATACACTCAAACTTGGAAATAGCATAGACTGGTTCATCTACGAATATATAATTTTATGAATATAAAAGTGGCCTCTTTCTTCTGGCCACCCATCACTACCGTACCTGAGTACCTCCCAAATATTTATGGATTTATCCCCACAACATCTCTACAAGATGCATATTGTGAGGCAATGTTCCCATTTTACAGACAGGGAGCTGAAGCAGAGAGAAAGCGATCTGCCCGCTGTCATACAGAGTCTGTTGCAAAGACAAGGATTAATCCCAGATTTCCTAAATGCCAGGCCAGTGCTTGAAATATAAGCCAATCCTTCCTGCCTTTTTCTATTTAAGAGGTATTTTATTTTAGCCACGCCTGGCTCTATATGGCCTAATGTTCTGTAACATATTTGAAACCTGTATGTCATATATAAAATTGTATACAGCAATACCCCTCACAATCGAGCCATGTAAGACACACATGCATGAATGCATGTAGTCATTTACGGAACATGCTACAATTCATACACAAGAAGTTTGTCCTTTCCAAATGGGAAAGGCTTTTTTTGTCCTTGTTAGGCCACTCATTGGCAAGATGTTATTAGAAGCACGTAAAAGAGCAATCAATCTTGTGTTCCAGCTATTAAATAATTTTTAAAATGAAGAAGATTGTGCCATTGTGAACATAGGTTAAAGCTTGTTGCGAATCTAGAAATAATCATCCTTCCAATGACTCTATGCCATCTTTGACCTTTCATAGTTTATTACCAACCCATTCCTATAGCCAGAATCCCTCTCTCTCCCGCACACACATGCAATCCTGGGTTATTGCAGTCTTGCAAAATTTTATTCTCCTAAAACAATTAGCTTTTCCATTAACATAGCAAGGTTGGAGCTTAGTAGCCTTTGTGCCCAGCCTGATACATTTTCATGAAAAAAATTAAAAGGCTAAATTATTGTTAATTTAAAAAAAAGTCTATTATTTCCAACAATCGGTAACAATTCTGAATCAAATATATGTATATAATTCTGAATCAAATATATCTCCTTGCATTATCTCTGACTATGCCCTGTTGATAAACTGAAGTATTGTTCCAGTTTGTCCACCAGGGGTCAGGCATTGATGGCAAATAAAATTACTTGTTACTCCTAGACATGGCATTTTTTTTTTTTTAAACTGCAGAAGTACACAGTTTGATCATTAAAGGTCAACCACGCGAACAGGTGCAGGTTCACTGGTCAAAGTGCCCCACCTCTGCATGCGATTAGTTTCAGCTATAATCATAGTAGTGCCTGGGGAAACGGCAAGCACAGGAGTAGTGGGTGATGGGGGGTAAGGTGTGCATGGGGGGTGAGGGAGAGGCTTTTAATCCCTGACAGGTAATGATCCATAGAAGTGCTAACAGAAAGGTGCTGTGAGTGATTCACGCATGGTTGCTGGGTTAAGCAATAGTTTAGGAATTAAAGTGTAATGGCTTTTGTGTTCTTTCCCCCTATAGAAATTGGGAGCATGTGTGTGGCAAGTGCAAGGAAGGTATTACGGCCACAGAAACAAATGCCACACTGTTTGTTTGTCGAAGACACTCTGCCTTTTTTATTGCTCCCATCCACCCCCAGTTTACCCTTTGCCAGTGCCTGGCCCCCTCCTGCCATCCTTCACTCTGACAGTTAACCAGCAGCAGGAAAGCATTATCCAGTCTCAGTTCCACGGACATTACCTCTGAGTCAGCTAACAGGGCAGACAGAAGGCGGCCTGACAGTACCCATGGGGTGGTGCTGAGTATTAATGCATAATCCCAGTATGCCTGGGGCTAGGCACTTATGGCATGGAACTGCTGTTACAGACTTTTGTGCAACCACTATCCAGTGGTTCAGCTGCCCAGTCCTTCCACTCAACACGTTTTCAGGTATTAAGCCCAGGCCTGCCTACACTCCTGTGGAGGAGCATGGTCCCAGCTTTAAACAAGCAGGCAAAGGGGCAGAAGCTGAAGGACAGGACAGAGACAAAGATGTGGGTTACATGCCCAGCTCTGCAAGAATCAGCGTGTGATACTGTGGGCAAGCTATTTCAGCTCTGAGTTTCATTTCTCCCAGATGCGTAACAGCCATACTGATATTAAGCTGCCTCCCTAACTTAAAATCATGAAAGCTTAGAGGTCCTCAGACAAAAAGTGCTAGAGAATTGCAGTGTATTGTTATTATGGAGAGAATTCTCATTTGCTAGGCACTGCTTAGAAGCACCAGAACTGTTTAGATGTCTTGAAGCTGTTCATAATGTATGTCAGTCTGTAAAAGACAGGGTTTTCCGGAATGCCTCCAGCTGCACCCACAGTACCTTTCACCCAGTCTCTTGACCACCTACCATCAGTATTCATTGTGAGCCAGTTCACCCGTGACAGTCAGGGTGATTTTCTTAAAGGCAGGTAAAAGCTGTAGGAAAATGGAACAAGAAATCCTGGAGCAATTCTTATCAAGAGCAGCTAAAGCATAAGCAAGCTTGGATCTGGAATTTCTGAAGGCATGGGACATAGGGTGGAAGTCAGAAGAAAACCTGAGTCTGGCGCTCTTGGGCAAACTATGATGACCGTAGGGGACAAATGAAAATAGGATATCAGGGCAAAATTCTAATCAGTGCTCAAAATCAAGAGCTTTTCATCTCATTCCCTTTAAAGGAACAAGGGCTAGCAAAGATACTATGATCTACCCGAGCTGACGGTGAAACCTGGATCTGGATCCTGGGCATGGGTCTATTGGACTCATTCCTATTAAGCACTGGAGTAGGCACGCTGGCTTCATGAAAAAACTGGGTGCTCAAAAAGGTGCTGCAACATCATGACACAACTTGGATCACACTAGGAAAGAATCAAGTCAAGGACAGATGAAATCTTGAGGCCAATTGGTGTTTCATCCATGCCCAGGAAGACACTTCCTAGTTATTAACCTGGTGCTCCTGCTTCTCGTCTCCTCTCCCAGGTGTATAGGCACTCCCCTGGGTATGCTGCATGTACACATAATCTACACAGGTCTTGGGTTTACATCAGCATTTGATTAACACTAGCTCCCTCCTCCCAACCCAGTATGTCGGAGGAGTTCGCCTGAAATTTCAGCATCATTAACACCCCATCAATCGCATGTGAAACATGCCCATAGGCCAGCACTGAGGAACTGTCCATCTGGAATCCATCCCTGGCATGGATCAAAGTCAGATGGGAGCCAGTTCTATGGGACACAGCAGGGTTTGCTTGGAAGAGAAGGTGGCTGAGTTAGTGTCAGGCATTGGAGAGTCCTAGGTTGCTTGTTTGTTTGTTTAATTGGATAATTTTTTTTTTTTTTGGCAGCAAGGTCCCAGACATCAACATTGCAGCTCCTTCTTCCTACTTGGATTGTGCACTAATCTGTGTGGGAAAATGATAAGTGCGTTTCATGATCTTGGAGGCTGGCCCGCTGTTCACCCTCCTTCACACCAGGCTGAGACACGTGAGCTCTCAATAAATCCACCTAACCTTCATCCTGTTTGATTATAACCTGGTCTGATGGATGTTGCCTCTGCCAATACGAATCCATTGCATGCCAGTGCTGGGAAGAACTGGGAAGATGACAAGCGTTGTTATTGTACACTTACTGCATGCTGAGTCTCCGCTGGGTATCCCAATAGGACAGTATCAGTATTGCGAACTCACGTTTTTTATTATGAGCTCATATGAACATTCTCCTTAAAGCTCCATCTCCTGGAGTAGTGATTACCTAAGAATTCCAATGTTCATTGAATTGGTGAGGGGGATGGGGGCGGAGGAAGGTAAGCCTGTCACTCTTAAGGTTGTAGGGAAAAAATCAAGAAAATAAGAACTCTGAAGGCTCAAACGAGGGGGAAAAATTTAAAAACAGCAAAAGCTCAATTCTTAAAAAAAAATCATGAATTTTGAATGCTAGGGTTGGCAATATTGGAGATGGTTCCCTGCCCCTTATCCTCTTCATTATGAGGATGTCACAGCCTATTCCAGGAATGTGAAGAGTTTGGTTCCTTGGTGATGGTAGCCTTCATCAGATCTGGACTGATGTCTTTTGTTAAGCCACTATGGTCCAGGAAGTTCCACATGATAAAAGCTTTCACAGTCTGTCCCAGGACGATAGCATCGCACCGAAGCTCATCCAAACGGAAGCATTAACCATCTGCCTGCAGGTCATGTTCCCATGGCAGCCACTCGACAAGAATGGGGAAATTTCCACAATGTGACTTCCCTCCTTTCTATTACAATGTTCTCTGAATTAGCCCTTTGGCTTGGCAGGCTGTGGAAGGTAGGAGAGTGATAAGGCCTTTCTCTGCACACCTTTGGTTGTCCAAGACACTTCCAGAGAGCCCCACTAGCATGAAAAGGGCAGGATCCCTGCTGCTCTTATGGGAGCATGATGTGACTCTGAACTGTACCATATTCTCCACAGTGGGAAAAGATTTGTACACCTCAAGGGCTGGGGGAGAACAGGTGGGCCAGCTGGCCAGTCAAACCTATTGGACTTTGAATGCAAGTCACTCTTGCTGGTCAAACAATACAAATTTAAGCAGAATCTCTTGTTTGTATGGCATCAGTCTGCCCTAAAGGAATCAGTCCACCTTTAGGGGAGACAGCCTTCTGCCCCTCCAAGAGCAAATGGCCTTCAGGCATGGCTGCTTTTAGACACATTCTAGGCAGGTGCTGCCTAGGGACCCCTCTGTCTAAGGGAACTTCTTTAATACATTAGAGAGGAACAGAAGCGAAGCCCTCAGCAGTGCCCGGCAGGTTCCGTTGTAACAGGAGGGATTGAATTTATCTGAGTTTAAGGTGAGGGGGTGGAAATCTAATGCAGAGCTGGATTTTTGAGGATCGTGCCTGAAAGAGTCAGCTGCATGGAAGTCAATAAATATATCGACCTCGGAGCAATGAATGGCTGAATTGAACCCACTCTGCAGATGTGCTAAAGAGCCTGAAATCTCTGACGCTTAGATTGCTAAGCCACCTCCACTGGCCGGAACGACTGGAAATGAGTCAGCAGAGAAAGTGAGTAATGCCAAGCTCCACTGTAAGATTTCATCATTAAATGGAACGTCCTGATGCTCCCTTGGATTCCCCTGGGCCATTCAAGACTCCCCAAAGGCCCCCGGCTGCAGGTGTGGTCTTTTTGGGCCAGCAGCTCAACTCACAATTGTCTCTTTCATACTTGCAACGCAGGTCAGCTCCCAGCAAACAGCCTCTGTTGCTCTGGAATCTTCCTCTCCAGAAGCACTCTGCCCTTGACACGTATTGATTTGCACATGGTGCTTGTCTGGACACATTTGGACCTGCTCCGACTCTCTGCCCCTCTCAAAACATCCAGGATTGTTTACTCTGGCAGCGCCTGCAAAAAGGGAGTCTCAATGAAAAGGAAAAATCCATTAGGAAGAGCCAGCTGAGTGCTAAGAGGCCCCTAATCAGCAGAAAGTTTAAAGAGCGCAGCTCTGAGGCTGCTGTGCCTTTCCAACACCTTCACCGCAATGTGTGAGGCTATGGCATGTCAAAGCTGAGCTCTGCACGCGGCACCGTAGCAAAAGAACTGGTCTGGCCAGGACAGAGGAGGGGAGTGGCTCACCTGAAGACAACTGCAACGGAGTGAGAAAATGCAGTCAGCTCATAGTCCCCCTACCCCTCTGTCCCTGAGCACGGGTTAGGGCACATAGCCCTTTACTTGATCAAGTTCTTCCCCAGCCGCAAGTGAAATAAGATTAGCTTGTTTCTGTTTAGTGGATGTTTGTTCTCAAAACAGAAACACAGCTGACAGACTCTGCACCAGCAACGCACAAGACGCAAATGGCAGGGGGTGCTGCAGGGTTAAGGAGCACTGGCAGAGCTGTGCAGGGGTCCAAGGCTGGAATAGCACTGAGTCAGGATCAAGCCACAGCTGTAGAAGGGGAAGCTTGCGCAATGCTTGGCTTGAGCTAGTGTCATTCACCCCTTAGTTTCTGAAGCACCAAATTCATCCAGTACTTGGAGAAAGCAGGAAACACAAAACTCCGTTTTAAATTAACTGAATCTCCTTGTCTCAGCCCCTATTCCCAGGGTGAACAGTGACTGTCCCTGGCTCTTCAGCACACAACGGGTGCTTACTGAATCCAGCCTCCTGTTGAACTTGTCTCACTTTAGGTGGCTCCACCTCTTTGTTCTGAATTCCAGCATTTTGCACTTGCACATCAAACATTTTGCAAGCCTACAGAGTGTCATCTCTTGTCACGATTTCAAATCGGTTTCCAAACACTAGTGAATTAGTCCCCTCAGTCCCTCTGGAAGGAGAAAAGCAGGCATCTAACTGTTGGGCACCAATCAAAATACTTGTATTGGGCTCTGCTCTTAGTTGACTGCTTAAACATGACCTTTCCATCCCCATCATTGCTGCAGAAGATCATGTCCTCAAGGCAGTTAAAGCAGTCAGACTTTGCTCAATCCCGTCTCCTTGGCTAAGGTATGTCATGGCCTAAGGCCCAATATGGAGCATTCCCATGTCTCCCTATACCCTGATTTGCATGCCCTAAAGAACACCACAATATTGGATTGTTGCAGATGGAAATACACACTCTGAGGAAGCTTCAACCAAGACCATTCAGAGCTTCCCTTTTCAGAATCTTGAACTGGCCCCAAAGGAATGGTGCAGATCACTGGTGTGATGAGCTGTTACTGATCACTCTCATGATGAACGCTCTCATGGGACTCAAGTTGATGTACAACTGACCTAGACAGCCTACCTTCAGTAGAGATTGCGAGGCACCCATTTTGGAAGTAAAATGGATTTGATACTTAGAGAGATGATGAGAGATATACTCCAACAACACTTTAGTTCTTTCTCCAGCTAGCTCACAAACTTTCCCACCCTGATCTACACAAAGTTACCCTACACGCACAGGCAGTACCTTTTCAGTCAACTAAAATATGCCTTTAGTTCAGTTACATAAAGACATCTGTAGAGGATGGAAATTCTGTTTCATGAAGGATTTTGAGATTTCAAAATCTGGCTGTGTTTGTAAAAACTGAACGTTTTTTAAAATCGGGGGGGGAGGGGAAATGGTTTTGGATCATTCAAAATGTTTCAATTTCAACTTTCTAAAGTTTTCTATAATATTTTATAACACCAAATTAAAAAAAATTGAAATAAAAACTTGCTTCAAAATGACAAATCAAAACATCTCATTCTGAAAATATCACAAGGAGATGTTTTCAACCCTGCTGGAACTTTTTCCCTGATTTACTTCTGAAATAAAATTCTGGCAAAATCAACCTGATTTCAGAAAGCCTTGTTACTTTAACAGGAGTGCATATTCTGATGGGACATGGTTCCACTGAAATTTCTCCAACCATCTCTAGTTACGAAGCACAAGGCAGAGTACCTTTAACTACACTAGCGCAATGATGCCCCTGCAACGTGCCACCTGGGTTGTCTTACTGCAATTATGAAATGGAACTGATACATAAAAATAAAAGGGGAACAACCCAGCCCTGAACACTGGCTGATCGTTAAACACGTGGGTGTAGAGAGGGCCTTTACCCACCTTGCAACAGGCTGAGCCAGCAGAGGGATGTGACATGCATTTGAATTAATTTGGTAAACATTTTGGTATCTTTCATCATCCTCCCAAAGGCCTCTGGAAACATTCCACATGCTCACTGCAGCAAGAGAGAGGGTGCACTTTGCAACAGACTCTCCCACAAAACACTGCGCAGCCAAGAGTGTACAGAAGGGCGAATGTGTGAAAAGCCCTGCCTGGATGGTGCTAAGCCCCACTTCAGTTGCTTTTGGTTCTCTGATTTAAACAACACTTAGTGCAAAGCTGCCAGCTACTTCCAGGGTGGGCTGCCAACTCCTGGGGCTGCTCAGGTGCAGAGAACTTTCCCCTGCTGGAAAGCTCTTTACATAGACTGGTGGCCATGTTGGCATTTCTCTTTCACAGTTTTATTCCAGCTGTTGATTATTCAGTGGGATTTGTGCCAGGCAGGGATGCTGCAGCTTCCTCTCTCCCAGAGAGTTGTACATGGCTTGTAAAAGGTCTCAAGCTGCTCATAGTTTACTGTCTCCTAGCTAGCAACCTATTTTGGTTTTTTGCCTGCTCCATGTCCCTCTGTTCTCTCCTCAAGCCTTTGCTTTTGGCACAGACGACAAAAGTGTTCAGAATATAGGGCCCTAATGTGAGTGAGGCTAGCAGGACCAAGAGCCATAATCGCCAGTCAATTGTATCTATTCAGGTACGCACACAGCCTTCATTGTAACAGTACCTACGTGCCACCCACACCAACAGACAATACAATTCTGAAAAAACCTTTCTTCTTTGCAGCTGAATGTGAATGTTCATGGGAGCATGGAATCAAGAGCATAACCTAGAACCAGGCATAGCGGGGGAAGATGCAATGCACTTCTGCCAATGCACTTCCATCTCTGCTTGAGCACAGCCTGGCCATCTTAGCAAACTATGCCTGTTCCAAGCAACAGAGCACACAGGCAGAATGGGACCCATGAAACCTACTGCACTCATTCTAGGTCAGAATCTCGCTTAGGCGGCCCCCAACCATGGAAAAGTGCTTTGACCCTCTGTGCTGTCCAGACCTTGCCTAGGATTAAAAAAAACATTCTGGGTACCTTTGCCAACCTTACACACTACCCTTACAATATTCATCCATCCCTCTTAACAGCCAATCCTCCCCAACAAAACTATCTGCCATCTGTTTTCTTACAGTCAGGCCTCTTTCAGGTCTTTTCAGTTGGACACTCAAAATTCACCCATCACTTTTGACCATTTAGGCTTATACAATCTACACAGACACAAAGGACATTTACTGCTGAATAAAATGTGTATTTTTGCCCAGGATGTCACTAAAGAGGCTCAAACCAGGGGAAATTAGGACACAAATGAGCAGCTTTCAGTTGAACTGGAGACAGGGGCTATCATTCATAAAGGATCTCAGACCTGTAACTAAAATATATACAGAATAACTAAGATACTCACTGTACTGTATATTCTTTTCCAGTATTCATTATCTTTCTCTCATCTTTAGAAAAATGACAATATTGTCTGCTTTTGACTTTGTAATTTCAAGGCCATTAGACTTATTCCTAGATGCTGACAATTCTAAAGCTTCATGGGGAGGGGGTGAAAAACCACCCTCCTAGTAGCAAGCTGCTCTCACAGTTGAATTGAGATGCAGATGTGTCACCGTGCAGAAGGCCCCTTCTGTCTCTTGGGCGGCATTGCTGCTGCAGTGAGAACCTGGAAGACCGAGCGATTTGTGGCTCATGCATGTCTCAGGAAGGCCTAGGGTCATAAAAGCCATTCTAAATGGGCACTTTACCAACAGCCACTCACCTTTAATGGCCTTTTTGTGAAGTTACAGCTTGGCTTTTAGGCCCCTTTTGCAATTCATCACTTAATCCATACACGCTACCTTGTCCAAGAGTCGGACAATGGGGCCCAGTGTGTCTGGTTTTGTTAGGGAGCAGGCAGAGTGGCTTTTAACTGAAACAACATATCTGAAAGAAAAATGTAATCGCCTCCAATTCCCAACTGATCCTCCTTACTTAAGGCGGTTCTGCGAACACTGGTGTGTGCAACCAGCAAAATCCAAACTGAAGCCACATCAGGCATGGCACAGAGTGAGAGAGGGAGAGGGAGAGAGAGTCAGTTAGAATGGGGAAAAAAGGGGAGGAATGGTACAAAAATATTTTTCTTTGGAACAGATTAACTCTACACCATGGCCATGACAATTTCATATTTGGCAATGCACATCAATTGTGATTTCCCTGATAGTGCCCTGAAATCAGGAAGGGTTCCTCCAAACAACGCTTGAAAACCAAGCTCCTTGTGGTGCTGCTCAGTTCCGCACGTTGCCCAAACATCAGTGAGCTTGGAACCCATGGGGAGGAAAGGAGTGGCCGATGCTGCCAGGGCCACTGTTAATATGGCTGCTGGCGGAAGGCCACAGAGGGAGCGTTTCACCAGAAGCTCATAGAACCAGTGTGACTCTCTGGCCAGGAGAGATTGGTCAGAGACTCCGGCTGGGACTGGAGACCGGGGAATGGCATACGTGGCTCACAGACTCCTGTAACGCTGCCTTGCAGCTTCAGTGGAAGGAGTCGGAAAGAGCACTGTGCCACCAACCTTTTACTGCAATACACCACGAACGCAGCGGTAACCAGAATTCACATGCACATCCTGCTTTCTGCCCTTTAATTTAAGGGGGGAAAGGAAGGCAGATCATTGTCCCAGAGGAGGAGAAGCTGAGTAGCCAGCATCCTAGCACTAGAACTGAGCAAAACCTCACTGTGATCTATCACGGCCCTACCCATGCTCTGCCTTCCCTCCACAGGCCAGATCCTGCAAGATGCTGACTACACTCAGCTAAGACTGATTTCAACAGCAGCCAAAGATGCTCAGCACCTCACAGGACCAGCAGTAGCATGCAGAGAAGAAGGGAAGAATCCCCGTGCTGTTACAATCTGGCAGAGGAGAGCTAGCTGTGATCCTGGAGCTGTGATCCTGGAGCCACCCCTACGTCTGTCACAGCCACAAGGGACAGAACCATTCTACTCAATCCGTTCCCAGGAGAAAACAGGTGTGTCAGGCCAGACACGGGGTGGAAAAGGAGGATCTGGAGCAAGGACCAACAGAAAGGAAAAATCCAGTCCTGTGCCCATCAGGCCCCATGCACCTGGAGGCCAGGCAGTGAGTGAGCCACAGGGCACAGAACAAAATAAGAACAAAGTAGTCTGACCCTTCTTTGCTCTATATAAAGAAGTCCTGAAACGTGGGTGTGTCTGTGGGGGGGGGATTGGAGGAGTGGGGGGGTTCACACACACACACACACACACACACACACACACGGTTCTTCCCATTCTTAAAATTAGAAGTTTTATTAGAAATAATAATAATACGATTTGAAATATCAAGCAAGATTTTCAAAACTGGGTTCTTATTGTGAGATTCCTAAATCCATATTCAGGCACCCAAAAGGGGGCCTTTCGCACCTGGAAGCACCCCACTGATTTCAATGGGTGTTACTAGCCATGTAAATGAGAGCAGAATTTTCCTCAAGCAGTCTGACTAGAAGTCCCGTCCCCCCCTAGTTTAGGATTCAGTCTCTTGTAACGTCACAATCTCATCAGGTCTGCAGTTCTCAAGAAGTTGTCCAGCAAAGGGATGGAAAGAAAATAATATTCTTAACTTAAACATGCAACACAAGCCAAACCAGGCAGGAATTCTCTAACACTGATGCTCACCCACTGGGACTGAAGCTCTGAAATGTCTGTACAACCTTTGGGGGCAGGTGGAAGGCCTCCAAAGCACTTCTTTAGCTCCATCCGCTTTGTCTCTCTTACACCCCCAAACCTGCCTGCCATTTAGCTGTCTCTGAAGCCCAGCCAAGCGACATCAGAGCAAATAAGAGCCACGATGAAAGAGCGTTTGAGCTGAAACAATACGGGTGTAGGCAAGATGGGGAGTAGGAAAGACTCCGTATAAAGGAGCCCACACATACATGCAAAAAGGTCATTAGCTAGTGCCTTGTGCTATCTCTGCAATCCCCACTCCCACCCTCCCAATTATTACATCAGAAGGAAATGAGAGAGCACTTTGCCAAACACTAATGGACTTGATGTTTTCATAATCTCAAGTGCACAACAATTGAAGCTGTTTATTTTCCAGAGACGATGAGAACAGGGGAGGAGGAAAAGGAAGAAAGGTTCCAGAAGGCCCGAGCCAGTTCTATATTCATTTCTTGCTACAACCTCTCCAGCTGCCAGGCTGATATGTATCTCTCTAAATCATTCACTATCTGAGGCTTTATACTTCTCAGGAATTTACCAGAGCCCAGGGTTTGCAAAGGAGCTTGGTGGGGCGTGGAACAGCTGTGATTTCTCCCCCAAACATCACACCTGCTCCAGTATCTACAGTGCCTTCTGAGGAGAAGGGATAGGACTGCAACTGGGAATTGTCTTGCTGCCAGCCCTCAAAAAGCATTCCTTCCAGCACCTCCTGTGGGGAGATGGTGGGATCAGCAGCTGCAAGCTCCCCTGTAACCAGTGATCCTACATCACTCCCTATGGCAATCCCATGGCATAGGATGCTGAGTTTGCAGCCTTTCGAATCCCTGCTCAGGCTGCTTTATTTTGTATTTCCCTGTATAACAAAGCAGCTTAGTGGATGCTGGACTTGGCTAAAGTGAGAGTAGCAAGGACAGTAAATGGAAGACAACCTCTCAGAAGTGTACTGACAAGGCATGGGACTGTATATTGCCCACTCAGCTGTTCTGAGCTATCATGTCATTCCCTCTATGCTGGCACAAGTGCCAGGATTGCAATTCTTCCCACCCTGATGTCTGTATCCTCGTTCCCACAGCCTGACTATTCCAGGGCAAAGCCCGCACAAAATCCCAGGCCTTATTTACACTGCTGATTTTAGCCTTTAGTGCAAATCTCTACTGCAGAGGAGCAAACCTGCTCTAGGCCACAATTTGCACCATGCAATTTACCCCCATTTGAAAGGGCTGTGCCCCCATCCATGGGAAGTTATTGCTGCCAACACTCCCAGGGCCCATTCCGATCTCCACCAACAGGCATTTGTGTCCTAGTCCTTTGAATGTCTACCTGAGCTTTACATCTGAAGTTCCCTCCAAACGCCACAACTGAAGCCCATGGAGACATCAGTAAGAGCCAATGTATCCATACACTTAAGTCACTCTGATGTACAGGTGCCAGCCACTAGCCATGTCTAGTGTGCCTGAGCTGCCCTAGTCCCCTGGGGGGAGCACAACGCCTTCCAGAGCTGCTTCTGCGCTAACAAACAGCTGAGCCGTAATTTGCCATTATACTAAGACTCACACTATGGCTGGCAGCTAGTGGAAGTTTTCTGGTGTTGAAATGCCTGAGACTAGATCTTCCTATAAATGTGGTACTCGGATACCATGTACTTCAGAGGCTCCTGGGAGAAAAGGATGGCCAGAGCATTTACTTACCTCCTCCTGAAACCGAGTAAAGAGATTGCAGGGAGGGACACAACTCCTAACCCCAAACCCAAACACCCACCACGGTTTTAGGTACTAGCCAAGTGGCAGCTCTGGGTGTCGCAGTCAGAACCAGCACTTCAGTGGAGACATCCGAGTTGTCTGCTCTCCAACAGTACAGTATCTCCTTTGGCAGAAGCTAACTTGGGCATCCCTGAACAAGAACAGAGAGGCTGTGGGGGGTGAGTTCATTCCCACCAATTTCCAGCAGGTGTCACCACAGACCAGTAGAGGTGAAAAGAAGCCCAGGGAAAAGGAAGGGACATCAGCGGAGCTACACGACGCAGCCTGTGTATATGCATGGAGAACGTGGTGGAACCTGCTGCACAGCTCCCCAGGTTTGCGCCACACGTTTGAATGTGCACATTCACGCCCCCCCAAGAAAAAGCAGCTGCTGAAGAGAAAGTTATGGAGCAAGCAGGAATTTCAAAAGCCAGAACCAGGTTGTCGCATGCCATGGCCTGCTGCAGAGCAAGATCACCTCATCATGCTCCTTGTCGGTGGTATCAAAGTGACAGGTGCAAATCCGGGACTGGGACATGCAAAGTGGGCAGTGGTACCCACGCGCCCATGTGGGGGCAAGCGCAGGGTGTGCCCATAAGCAGGCCAGCCGGGGTTGGATGTGTGATTTTGTGCCTAGCCCTGCTGCATCGACCAACCGGGACACATTCTCCTCTGCAGGCTTTGTGCTGGAACCTGATGCACGTTCAAATCCTTTCCCAAATCTCACATTCCTTTGACAAAGGATCAAGATTTTACCTGATCAGGGCAGAGAGCTCAGTCAGGCCCCTCTCTGTTATGTCCATAATGAAGCAAACATAAAATTGAACCACTGTGTCTTTATTGAAGCCTTACTCAGCTTAAGAGCTACGAGACCATAACATCAGGGTCTGGGAGAGACAGCAGTCCTATAACCTCAGGATCCCTAGCTATGTACCATATTCACAGTCATCAATAGATTTTGATTTAAGCGCTACATTTCATTACTTGTATTGCAACAGATATTGTCATCTTCTAGAATGTTTCGTGAGCCTTGTTTGCACAGCACTACCAGTTTCGAGGCCTTACCATAATACAAATAAATAACAATCATTCTTACCCTGGTATAACTAATTATGTCCAATGTTCATCCAACTCAGAGTTATTCTGTACAATCCCTTAATGCAGGAGCCAGAGCGGTCAAGATGGAGGATGGGATGTTTCAATGTCTACAAATTTAAACATGTTCCATATCCTGAACATGTTAATTATACAAACTGCCGTACACAGAGCCTGAGACAAACACGGAATTAATTAAATGAAACTCCTTACCTTGAGTTACCAACTGTAATAGACAAGGAAAAGCTTCTTAGACTATCTGTACTATAATAGGGTGGGACAGACAAACAGATGTACGCAGGCCAGCCTCCCCTAATCCTGTCAGGTGTGTTAATTGGGATTTCACCAAAGCCCCTGAGTGGGTAGAAAATCAACCCTCCTAGCACTGGAGAGGTAAGGACACGGAATGCTGACCAGCAAAGAACACATCCTCTCTGTGCAGTCCACCCTTCTCTACTGTGCCTGCTAGAATCAGGTTGGATTCTCTCTGATTTCACGAGAGATCAGCTTTCTCTCCCTCCACCACTGGCTCCCTCTCCATATCAACTCTTGCATTTTGTTTGTTTTCTTGTAAACCTGTACACCAATGGCAGGGAGGGACTGGCCCCGTCCTATTCAAGCCTGGCAGAAGGTGAGCAGGAGCTGCAGTCTTCCTGAACAGATCTCTGCCATTGCATCACCTCCCATTCTGACTTGCAGCAGCCTTTTTCTATTCTAGCTCTGGGCCTCCCTTGAGCCGAGGCAGCACAGCGTACTCTAGAGCCAGGCAGGGACTATACTGATGCATTCCAGTCTTTTTCCCGTCAAACTCTTTGCCATATCTGACCCGAGACATGCATTTCTGCAACAGGAACTGCCACCTGTGGTCAAGTAGCATGGTTAACCTGGCCACAGTCTGATACTGGAGCAGCCTCTCAGCAATTTTCTTGACTTTTAAGAATTACTACTTGGATTGAAGCCCTTCAGTTGAGATCTTTATTAACTTTGACCTCCCAATCTGTGGGTTGGAGAGTTGCTAAGTTCATTAGTCAAGAGAGGTGAGCTTTCACCTGACCTCAGTCCTTGGCTATTGTTATTTTATTATTTAATTTTAATGTATTTATTTGGATTAATACAATCATAAAAAACGTGACTACCAGTGCATGCCTAACCGTTTCCCAAAGATGAGAAAGAAACCAAAAGCAACCCAGCCCCAACTACCAGCCCTCAAAGCATTCCCTCCCTTCCAAAAGTCCTGGGAGAAAAGGACAGCTGTTCAACATGTCCAGAAGGTCAACAAGTTTGAGCTAGTTAGAGTGAAAGGTGTATGTGAAGGGGTGAATTTCTAGGCTCGGGGCCTCTTCCTTGCTGAAAACAGCCTGTCCAAAGATCCTTCTCTTTTATTCCCAGGGAGCTCCACCCAGAGTTACTCCATGGACACAGCTTCACATGGTACTCCAGCTCCAGCCTCGAATCTCAGTCACAGGCTGGTGTTCTTACCCCAGAATTCCCACTGAAACTCACAGCTCCTATGAACACCAAGGGACCTTTTATGGTTAAATCTCTACACGGCCTTTTGAAAATTTAGTTGCAGATAATCCATCTTGAGGCTAACAGAGTATTCCCTCTCTCTGCCCAACTCCTTCTGGTGGGCACTATGGGGCCCATTTTGGAGAACTGAGACCTATTCCAATGTTGATAACGAAATGGAAAGGTCAGCAGCAAAGCAACCCATGCCCATCTCCTGCAGGAGCAAACTACCTTCTGTCCAATTAAATAATGAAGTATTTGTACTGCCAACAGCATCTGAATTATTGCCTCCTAGTACCAGGCAGGTTGCGCGTTTCTCCTATTACGCTGCATGCATCATGTGAAAAGTCCCCAACTTCTAGGGACAAAGAATCACGAACACAGGGCTTAGTAATGGTCTTTTGGCTCCCCCCACACCTTAATCAATTACTAATTTAAGAATAATCAGGACCCAAAGGAAAACTGTCTTCCTTTAAAGTAGAAAGGTTTATGATTCTCAAAAGTTGGATGGGGTGGGGAGGGGTGTGTTTAGTTGGGAGTTATTTAGCTACACAACTCCTGTTAATTTTAATGGAAGAGGGGTGGTTAAACACTGCAGCACGGCTTTGCAAGTCACAATCGAGAGGTGTCCAGCTGAAGAAGACTCCTGAAGGTGGCCTCCGCATCTCCAGGGGCACCTGAACCTAAGGAAAACGGTTTGGGGATGGATCCATGTCTGCTTCTCTGCATGGTGTTTTTTCTTCATGCATCACCATGGTAAACAGTTGTCAGGAGCTTGGATGCATTGTTTGCCTCAACCCCTCCTCCACACACCCCCCAACACACCCCAAATGCTTTCTCAGTGATTAGTTACTGAGTAGAAGGGGCTCCTGTTACCATACAGCCTGCCATCCCTCCTTGTTTTATTGGAACTAATCTCCCACCTGAGATAAAATTTAACCTTGTTTAATCTCCCAGCTTAGCTGTGGCGTTTTAATATTTTTAAAACGGTTGTTTCAGAAAAAGGGGGATTTAAACAGGTTTTGAATAAATAATAAAAGCCCTTCTCACAGGTTGCAGTGCAGGCTGGGAGGCATGAACCATTTTCATCAGGTCAGATTTCACACTGGTTTATCCCAAGGTGGCCTGACTTTGTGACTATGGATTACAGTGAAAGAAAGTCAGATGCAAAGCAGTTTATGGAGGAGAAACTGCTTTAATAATGCATTTCCTGCTCGGTCCACAGCAGATATAGTAACGCTCGCCAGGAAGGGGAAAGGGAATGGAATCTTTCAAAACAGAACTAATTTATCCCTGGAGTTTAATAATTTTTTCTCCTGTGGCAACATTTTTGGGGAGATGAAGTTCAGGTTGAAAGGCACCAGAATGTGCAACTTCCAGGTGGCAAAGGACAAGTCTGTAACATCCATGGAATTAAAGAAGCTGAAACCTTCCCTGCTTTCTTTCAGACTTAGGGGAAGAGGAAAAGTTCTCCTTATGGGAAAATGTAAGACTCTCCTATAGAGCAAGCTAGATAAAATACTCTGCGCTGACATGCAGGAGAGCTGGGTTTGTTTCCCAATCCTTGGTCTGGAGTCACTGTGAAAGCGCCATGTTCACCCACAGCAGCAGAAGCACCTTAGTGTTACCCCACAGTGATTTCTCTGGGCCAGGCACTCAAGGGAGTTCTAGCCTCTTGTTCAATCTAGGCCACTACAAAGGTGATAGTACCATGAGCTCGCAGAAACACGAGTAGGGTTGGGGCAGCATAGCCAATAAAGCAGGGACAGATTTTTGAAGCTCTGATATGGCAGTCTCTTTTCCCTCACGGAGGGTGCACCTTGTTGCCATGCTCACACACTTCCTACATGCACAAATGGGCCATCTACATATAATGCAGAGGCTTGCCAGATAGCAGAGCAAGCTATGGTTAAACATCAGAAAAGTCCCAGCAGGCCCAAGCAGCACTGGCTGGGTCACTTAGGCTCTGTTCAGTCCCTTTGGTTTGTTCATAAAAAGGATACATTTTGCAGGGCTGGGAGCATTCAAACCCCACTACCATGCAAGCAATAATGCTTCTTTTCTGGAGATGGTTCCCGTGTCAATCTCTATTCACTATGTGGGACCTGGCTCATAATTCATCCTCAGCAGCCAGCACCAGGTGCAAAGAAAACCACCCTGCCTCTCAGCTCAGTCCATAGCTACCGTTACTATTAGTTCACACGCTGATGCCTGCCCATCTAAATTAGGAAGCAGAGCTAGCCAGAATGCTTTAAGCTGGAGGAATCAGCTTAAATCAATATCGCCAAAGGGAGCATGTACACCAAAATGGTTCAGAAGAAAGGGGGTTAAGGGGCTGATAAATCACTCAGGGTTAGGGATGGAAGGGCAAAAAGAGTGGATGAATTTTTATTTATGAATAGAGATTGAAGAGCATGCACATCCTCTTCCAGAGTAAAGATGTCTAGCAAAGGGCCATGGAGAAGACCAAGGGATAAAACAGATTAAAAACATGAATAATTTGTTTCATTTTGACTAACATGTCATTATAAATCAGTATTTCCAATGGCTCCAGCTAGTCAACACAAGAAATAACCACAGGATCTAATCCAGATTATAGTAAGAGATTAAGCAGATAGATAATAAAATACAGTACTCTAACACCACCACTGCTTTGTGCCTCAATAGTACTTTCCAACTGGAGATCTGTGCATGCTTTTCAAACATTATTTTAGTTTTACAATATCTGTCTCAATTAGCAAACTGTTATCATTCCTATTTTAGCCACAAGGAGGCCAAGCACAGAGAAGTTAAGCAAAGGGCCCAAGGTCACCTGGGAAGTTTCTGACAGAACTGCAAGCAGAACTCAGTTGTCCTGAATCCCCATCTGGTGCTTCAACCACAAAGATATCCCTCCCTTCCTCCCTCCCCCCCTAAAAACCCAAAGAAGAATGGAAGCCACGTCGCAGGCTGGAAGTGAAGACTGATCCAGCAGAAGGGATTTATAACTAAGAGGAGAGACAAGAAGAGTGGCTTGATGGCAGTAGGGATGATAGCAAGAGCAGTACAAGACATTAAGCAATTAAAAAAAAAAGACAAGAGCTGCTGAACAAGATTGAATAAGGAAAGGAAGATGTGTGATTTATTTTAGTGATCAAAACCCTGAGGGAGACAAAGAACGCTACAGCATCAGCATTAGTCCAAGGAACCAGAATCTGCAAGAAAAACAAGAGTATCTGAAGAGGTTATCCTGAGCTCACAGTATTATGCAAGATAAAGTTCTGAAAACATCATTTAAAAACACAGTTCTCTGACTTTTCCATATCACAAATACCCCAGGATACACACACCTGCCACAACTCCTTCAGACCTGGTCACAATCTTCAGATTAAGAAGCCTCAAATTAGAACACACTGGCCCTAAACCATTCATTCGTTAATAAGGATTTGTGCACACATCTCATGCACAGCATTTTAGCAGTATACTCCATATGTGGCATCCTGCAGAATGTCCTCATTTGTCACATTGCAAAAACATACTCATGCCCACACTGAGCATCCACATATGCCAAAATGTAAGGGAATAATAGAAGGAGAAGTGCCAAGAAAGGGTCAGGGGGAGGAGGGAGAGTACAGTGTAGTCATTTAACATTTACCGAAAGAGATAACTAACTACTAAAAGTGCTGTATGCCACACAAAAAACTAACCAAAGAACTTGACTGTTTTCTCAGTGCGTGGAAATCCAATTTCACACACACACATATCAAGAATGTGAAGATGGAACTATAGTTATTTACAGCAGTTAGATCTAGGATATTCTTTAGTTCAGATTCCAGCCAAAGAAATTTGTCCAGCCCAACATTATACAGCATTTCATTAGAACATCCAGACAACAGATAATGGGAGGCAGGAGATCTCCAGCGGTGAGGCCACATATTAGAGCTGTGCGCCACTACTATTCCGTGATCTTGGGTAAGGGAAAATGCCTTCTTCCTAGTTTGACGTCTTCTGTGTGAAGTATTTCAAGGACTTTCACGCCAAGGCAAACTTTCAGGTTCAGGAAGTCATACTGCATCAAGAGCTGGTGCAATGCATCAGTTGATTCAGCAATTAGCAAATAACAGGTTTTCAGTCAGCAACTATTCCTCTACAAGGATTTTTGAGAGCTTACTGGGTTCAATAACTTGCATAACTAAAACCAAACTGAAGGAAAAAAAAAACAGAAGAAAGATCATGCGGTACAAGTCACACCTGTAACAACCAGGCATTTGGACTGAGTTTCAGTATTACATTGTGTACACGGCTCAGTGAAGTCGCTGCCTGCATAATCCGTGTAACATTTCCCCTTTCACATGTGCTTCACAGCCTTCTTTGCTCCTGCTGGCATGCCTGTGTTTTCAAAGGAAGGGATCCTTCCCATCCAGACTTCACTACAAGGTCCAACCGGGACGGCTGGGCTGATGAGGGAGGATAAACTGATCACTGTAAAAGTACCTGCAGAACCAGCAGGGGAAGACCCTTCCTTCCCCATTACCTCCTGCCAAATAGATACCTTCCACTACCAAGGCCTGGAAGTGGACAAGAAAACCATTCCTGTCTTTCTCTGGTGGCACCACTGATTTCTGCAGAATTGAGGCTTTCACTCCTACCACAACGTCCATGAGAAGTAAGTCAAAGCACTGAACTTAGACAATAGTCCTGCTTCCCCATGCTGTGCAAACACCTTCGCCAAGTCCCCATGTAATCGCACGACCTTTCAACCTTCATTCGCAGGCTATCATTTGGTACCCCCTTCCCTCGACCATTGCTTGACATTAGATTGCAATCTCTCTGGGGCTGAGATCATGTTTATTTAACCACACACTATGAATCCCCTACCACATTACTGGATGCTGTAAAATAACCCTATGGCCTGGAAAAGGCATAGGAAATTGGTGGCCTTAGGGCCACATTCCACCCACCAGATCATTTTATCTGGCATGCCAATAACTAACCCATCCTGGCTGATCCCAGTCTCTGTGGGAGGTGAGGGGGCAGAGATCTGATCAGTCCTGATTTCCCCAGCGGGTGGGGCAGGAAGCCTCTAAAAATATATGGCCCACCAAAGTGTTTTGTGGCCTTCCATTACCTTAACGTTGCCTATCCCATGACTAGAAGAGAACAACTGAATGTGACCCCAACAAAATGCATCGAGGATTCAGAGAGATGGGCTGAAACGGGGCCCTTAAGAGAGGTGTGGACTGGCCTATGTTGCTCAACTGGATATTTACCCTACTGTCTATGAGGATTACCTAAGTATCAGCCAAATTAATTAGTTTAATGCTGGATATTTTTTAGCAGAAGCGCCCCAATACTATGCCTGTACATTACAGCCAGGTATGATATAAATCAGAGACAGAAAAGAACTACTAGGCCACCAATCCAAACACCCACCCACCACTGCAGGATTGCTCTGTACACACTATATGTCTCAGGAAGAGACACGGGGGCAGGGCAGTTCCTCAGCCCAGATGTAGATGTCCCAATTAACTGGGCTTCTATCATTTCCACTGGGAATGGAGATGCAGGAGAACCTCAGATTTATGAACACCAGAGTTATGAATTGACTGGTCAATCACACACCTCATCTGGAACGAGAAGTAATGCAATCAGGCAGCAGAGACAAAAAAGCAAATACTGTACAGTACAGTACTGCGTTAAACAAACTACTAAAAAAATAAAGGGAAAGTTTAAAAATGATGTGAGAAGGTAAGGAAACTATTTCTGTGCTTATTTCGTTTAAATTTAGATGGTTAAAAGCAGCATTTTTCTTACGCATAGTAACATTTTAAAGCTGTATTAAGTCAAGGTTCAGTTGTAAACTTTTGAAAGAAGTTACAATGTTTTGTTCAGAGTTATGAACATTTCAGAGTTATGAGCAACCTCCAGTCCTAAGGTGTTCATAACAGCGAGGTTCTCCTGTAAGTATTTAGTCTAAGCAGATCTCACAATTAGGACTATTTATCATATTTTTAAAATTTCTTTGTCTTAATTTTATATTGTTACTTCTTGTTATAAACCCAGAGGACCAAGTACACCAGCAGGAAAAAGGAAAAGAGTTGGCGAGGAGGGCAAGAATATGACAGTAGCCAACTAGGAAGCAGAGCAAATCATTTGCAAGATCTTTGGGGGCAGGGATGTGGTCCATCTGTACTACTGTTAAGGTTTCTAGCACACTCTAAGGCACCATTAAAATAATAGCAATAAAGAGGTACAACAGTAAGGAAGGCAGTAGGCACAGTGAAAGGAGCCCTGAGTAGACTTCCCACCATGAGCACACAGTGGCATACTGTACTGTTATGATTCTATATGCCAAGTGTGAAAATCCCACCCTCTGAGAATTCAGTTTAATTGATCCCTTGCTGTTTCCTTTACAGGTGGAGGCTGCTGCTAAGAAGAGCAAAAAGAACAACATCTGCATTAGGACATCACCATGTGTGACTCTCACGCTTCTGATGCCAGAGGCCTGCAATTCTCACACATGGAAAGGCATTATTGGAGGAATATTTATTCTCCCTTACACAGAGGAAGGCAGAATGACCAGGAAACACCAGGAAACATGGTATCTGAGAAGGGCTTTGTGACATCTGTACAGAGCCACACAGTGGCAGGTGGGTGTAATGGGCAATTCCACTTTCCACACATTGGCGAAGTAATACATTTGGAACTAGGAGAGGCTAGTACCAAACAAGGACCAGAGCCCTAAAATACAACAATGTTTAATAAAAGGACTCATCACCAATTCTACTCACTTTAAGGCCATTAAACTCAGCCTACGGTTGCCTGCTCAACAATGTGTCAATGTCAACAGTCTAAGGCTTTGAACCCTTATTCATTTCTATTTGACTCTTTCAGACAGACATTTAACCCCCTCCCTTGAAAGACTCCACCAACATACTGCTCCCAGCTATACAAGATTCACTTATTTTCATTATTCGTTTCCCGGAAGTACCTAGAGCCCTCCATGAGGATTAGGGCCTCTTTGCACCCACACTCTATGAACCAGTAACAATAGTTCCTGCCCCAAGAGTTTACATTCTAAACAGACTGTAGGTGGTCAGAGAAACAGAGGGGAAATGACTTGCCCAGGGTCACACAGCAGATCAGTGGTAGAATAAGGTACAAAACCCAGAACTTCCAAGGCCCAGTTCAGTGTCTTAACCACTGGGTTATACTGCCTCTCAGTTTTGCTCTAAGGGTAGGGAAGATGTGAGGAGGTAATGATGCCAGCAAGACCCTGCTCCTTTCCCACTCTCCACCATCCCCTGCAGGGCAAATTAGCAAGATTTTCTGCAGATCAAGTTATCTTTCACATCAATACGGTTTTGTTTGCCTGTACTGCTGAACATTCGGTGAATGTAGTCCTAGTGAATTGTTGCTGCAGGACAAGAGAAAACTAAACACTTACGAGTGCCAGTCCCCCTCTGTCTTGTACCTGGTGTATCATTTAACCTGTACAAAGGAGGTGTAGAATGCTAGCAAACCAGAACAGCAGCATTTTACACTTGTTTTGCCTTGAAGTAAGTGACTCGACAGGGTGCAAGCAGGAGAGAAGTGTGCCTCTAGAAAACAGCACCAGTAGAATAGCAATTGCCACTTGCTTTAAATCACTGGCAGGTCAGCTGAGAAAAGCAGTTGCTTTGCAAAGTAAGGAAGGTAAAGAGTCCCTTACTTGTTAGGGATCTGATTCTGTATGCCCATGAGCAAAGCCTATTCACGCAAGTCATCCCATGGACTTCCAGGCCCCACCAACGGTCTAATTTGTAACAGAGACAATGGACAAGACTAAAAAGGCCTCTGAGTCAAGAGACGACTTTGCCTCCCCATGCTCCCTGCTTGAAAACACACTGTGATCTATATTATCTCTTTTCCAGATAGTCTGGCTCCTTATAACGCCTGTCATAGGATCTGTATTACATCTGCTAGGCAAGAAGCAAGCCTCTCACTGCCAACCCCAGTGCCCCCAGGTGCAGGACCACATATAATTTGCTCTTGTACCTCAATCAACAAGCGAGCAGAAAAATAAGAGGAAATTAATTTCTCTCATTCCCTTTCCTCCCTCTCCTGTTTTACACAAGAGCCTTTTAAAAATGTTGGTTACTATATGATTACGCACAACAGGGGTTTGTAACAACCTCATCTTGACTAAACTACCTCTGCTCTCGCCGGGGGATGATTGGTTGCCTTGGCAATTTTCTACATGCAGTGCTCAGGAGCTACAATTATGGAGCTCTTCTCAGTACTGATTCTCCTTCTTAGAAGTTCCTGACAAGGAGGGACAAAAGATATATAATGGATTTTATTGCCACAGCCTCCCCGCTCCTTCATCATCAAGAGGGTCAAATCAGCACCATCTAAACCTGCTGGATCTGCACTGAGATAAAGGTTCTGCTTATGTGAGGTGAAGTATTGTAGTAACCGGATGGCACAACCAAGCAAATAAGCCCCCTAAGCCATAGGTCCAACTCTCTTTATGCTAATAGTGTGACAAGTCTGTCTGTCGGGTACCTTCTGAGAAAGACAATATGGGGTTCTGTGACTTTCTGTAGTACTTCAAGTGCAGTTCTACTGTGAGAAACAACTGCAAAGACAGCATAGTTCTGGGTCTCAAGGGCTCCAGATCTCTTAAACGGAGTTCATAAGCAAATGGATGCTTTTCTAACTGCTGGCCCTGCATTATCAGCATGGGAAGCCAAGTTGGGTTCCAGTTATTTGCATTGTAATTGCACCTACAGGTCCCAGTCAGGTGCCTTCTGGCTCTTATACAGTCACCAATTAGAGATGCTGCAGACTAGTTCTGCCCTGAGCTACACTGATTGACTTTCGTAATAAGACGGTTGCAGAGAAGTTTTCAACTTTGTTCCAAATGCAAGAGGGAATAGGATCTGTCTCATTCACTCGTAGCTGTGCTGGTTCTACAGGATTAACAGCAGGAGGAAAAAACAAAACTTCTTTGCCCCCTAAAGTCAGGAGATGCAACTGACAGGCAGAGACAAAACAGAGCCGTTGAGTACATAGTCGCTGTGCACAGACTAGATCCCCACTTAAAATAGATAATTAGGTTTGAGGACAGAAATGAGATTAATTCTAGTTCTGCACTGTAAAGCAGTGTGTATAGCACTGAGGCACAAGAGGGTCATGTGTTGTTTAAAACCACATGCTAAGTCTCCTAGTGTGTTACATGCCTCCATTTGTCTGATAGGGCAACTGCTGAAAGCAAAAATCTTCAAAGAAAAAAAAAAGAAGACACCGTTTTGCTCAATGCGGCGATCTGAAGGTTCACACAGCAAGAATGGTTGTTCTCACCATGTTCAAACCATGCAACTTGCGTCACAACAGAAACACTTAATAGCAACTGGCATCTCGGAGGCTTTTGCCGCCTGTGCCAGCGGCCATTTTGCTGACAAGTGACATAATTTCTGAGACTGGCAATGTGAAAGCTCCACAGAGCAGACTGTAAAATGCTTAGGTGCTGGTTCAACAATTAGGAGACCAGACTGGGGGCTGTTTAATTTTTTAAACAGTATAATTCTTCTAACTGCTAAACTACAATTAAAAGCAGGAACACGGGTTTGCAGTCTTGTACTGTTGCTGCTTTGCAGCAAGATGGCAGCCACCAGCAGCTGGCTCAGAGACGCTTCTTCTGATTAAAACTTGCGCTCTCAAACACTGCTCAGAATTAGCAAAGAGTGAGAAGTGCCATATCTCTGACGGTTGCTCTGCTGAAAGCAGCTGTATCTTAGAGGCAAAATCCCTAATGCAAAATATTGTGGGTGGCGTCTTGCAGTCCACATAATATTAAGCACTTACTTACATGTCAGTTTAATGGATCAAATTCAGAGCTGGTTTCAGTGGACAGAGCTCCACTGAAGGCACGAGAACGACATCTGCCTGCACCAGCTCTGCATTGTCCCAATAACTTTCAACGTGCTTCACAAACATTAACTAATTACTCCTTCAACACCCCATTGAGGGCTTCCAGCTCTGGTCATGAGCCAACTGGTTTTGGGAGGAAGGTGGTGGAGAGCATCCTAGTTTCATATAAAACATCTGTTCCCCCCTAGAGAGAAGCATAATTCAAGGAAATGAAAAATTACATAAATTCTCCCTTTTCCCACAAGGATTTGTAGATATTAAAGAAAAAAAGGCATACAATGAACTAAATCCTCCAGGCTTATTTCTTTTTAAGAAATGTGCTGGACCTACAACTCTGACTTTCACTCCAAATCCACAGTGCTACTGGGCTCTGCACCTTTCTCTGTAATAGTTCAGGTTTTTGGGTCTACAACTGGAGACTTTGGAGAGATGGTTTGGAGATCAGAGGGGATCCGGTGCTATCACTACTTGCTATTCAGGTATTTTTAGAAACACACATGCACACAGAGTTTAAAGTAGAAGAGGCAGAGCCCTTGGATGCTCTAATCTATTGGCGCCTGAGAGTGGATCTGCCAATGTGAGTTCTGGAAATGTCATTCCTCGCATGGCTTAGACATATCTACTGAGTCAAGGCTGAAAAGACTTCCACACATTAGAGGTTGCTTTTTCCAGGGCCCTGTGGCAAAGTGACTTTCCATTAGAGGAGGAAGGGGCTGCGAGTGTGAAGTTCAGTATGGCTGATTGTCTCATAGCAGTGTTCAGCCCAATACTGAGCTGTTACTTACACTGGAGAAGTCCACAGTCACGCTTTCTGCAACAGCGGCAGCAAATAGCCCCTCTAAGTCAAGGTTAGTGGATGTTAAACAGCTTATGATAACAGCACCATTAACAGTGGCGGTCACCATTAAAAAGTCAACAGTTAATGCAGAAGAGTGTCTGAGATCACACAGTGTTTCCTCATTCTTGTAACAGAAGATAATGGCTGTGTCACAGATACCACGGTGTGGTAAGATTTGCTAAATACAGACTTTTTAAATGACCAACATGATTTCATTTTTTCCCGTCTTCCACCATCTCCAAGTCTTTCAAGTTAAATCAGAATTAAAATTCCCTCTTGGATACAAAAGGGCAATATAGCGGGGGAACTACGAATTCACTATAGCTATTCTCACGTTACTCAGCATTGTACTGACTGCTTACAGACAGTGGGGAACTCGGACTGCTGAATTTCAAACCCACTTGAACACCATAGGTTCGAAAGGGCGGGTTACTGCATGTTCCGCTTGCAAGATAGGGAAAAGAAGGATTGATAAGAAGACACAGAGGAAGAACTTTAATGACAAAATATATTGGACAAGATTTTCAAACCTGGGTGCTTATTTTGGGGCCTAATATTAGGCAGCCAGATTTGAAACTCTTAGGCATAAACAGGGGCAACCTCTCATACCAGGCAAGCATTGGGAGGTTTTTTCTATCCCTAATACATATAAAGGGCTTCCCTTTACCTCGTAAAATGTTCCAGGGGGAAGAGGGTGGTGAGACGTATTGTTTTAAATGCAGGGTGAACAGTTTCCCAACATCAAATCAGTTCTAGTTTGACAAACCCAAAAACTAGCTGAAAAGGCTCAGGAACCTACAAACTCCATAAGGCTTGTTCTTCCTTTAGAGCAAGATTTGGAGGTTGGCAATATCTGTTCCTCAATGCACATGGGCAGGAAGGTATGGTCCTTTGTATTTTCCTTTGGAGCACTTGTTAAATGCGGGTGGGCATATCCGTCATATTCCAATTCCTGGGCCTGCAGTTGGGTGGGTGAAAATTGGTGGAGCTTTCCTTTCTCTTCTGTGTTCCTGCCCCAATTTTACTGGTCTCAGGTTTATTATAGCAAGTCATTCACCTCCAAGGTGAAAATGTAACACTGAGAAATGCCCTGCCCTGACTCTTGCACAACTGCTGAAAACAAGTAATAATTACACAGTAAATAAAAAGGTCAAAATAAATGGCTTTCAAATCTTATTATTATTTCAGCTATAAAATATATATTAAAAACACACAGAGAGAGTGGTGACACTGACTAAATCACGACTGAAAGGCTTGTACTATAGCTGTGGGGAAAATTCTTACAAAACACAGTCTATTGGACTTAGGCAATTTGGTGAAATCAGGACATTTTGTAGGGGGGATCTGATCTCACCTAAATTCCAATAGGGCTAAAGACTCCAGGGCTTCCAGGCTCCACAGCTCCAAGGCAGACAGCCATTCGGATTGACCTGGAACAGGGGTTCCATTCCCTTTTGCAGAGAATTTCAACTTTTTTTGTTTTTCATTCCTAAATGAAACAAAACCAAATTGTGAAACACTGTAATCTGGGGTTACAGTGGATAAGAAGCTGAATATGAGTCAGCAGTGTGCCCACTTGGGCTGCATTAGTAAGAGCATTGCCAGCAGATTGCGGGAAGTGATCATTCCCCTCTATTCGGCATTGGTGAGGCCGCATTTGGAGTATTGTGTCCAGTTTTGGGCCCCCCTACAAAAAGAATGTGGACAAGCTGGAGAGAGTCCAGCGGAGGGCAACAAAAATGATGAGGGAGCTGGAGCACAAGACTTATGAGGAGAGGCTGAAAGAAGTAGGCCTGTTTAGTCTGCAGAAGAGAAGAATGAGGGGGGATTTGATAGCAGCCTTTAACTACATGGAAGGGTATTCCAGGGAGGATGGAACTAGGCTGATTTCAGTGGTGGCAGATGACAGAATAAGGAGCAACGGTCTCAAGTTGCAGTGGGGGTGGTCTAGGTTGGACATTTGGAAAAAGTTTTTCACTAGGAGGATGGTGAAGCATTCGAATGGGTTACCTAGGGAGGTGGTGGCATCTCCATCTTTAGGGGTTTTTAAACTGCGGCATGACAAAACTCTCACCGGGATGATTTAGCTGAGGATAGTCCTGCTTTGAGCAGGGGGTTGGACTAGATGACCTCCTGAGGTTCCTTCCAACTCTAATATTCTATGATTCTATGAAATTCTCTGCAAAATGGAATTACCTTCCAATGCACAGCTCTGAATCCTACCCAAAATTGCATACTGGAATTTCCGTTTGACAGTTTTGCATCTCCTGTATCTCCTCCTTTCCATATAAGCCACAAGCTTTCCTGGCAATGTACATTTCTTAAAGAGCAGAAGCTGGTGTGCGGCTGTGTTAACCAACAATGTAATAGGGTACACAAGCTTCCATGCAAGGCAGGAAGGGGTTAATGGGCTATTGAAGATCCAATTAACCACTAACAGACACCTGGAGCAGAAGGCAGACTTCTAGGGAGGAACTTATAAAGAAGAGCCTTGCTTAGTTGAATGGGAGCAGCTGGAGAGAGAGCAGATGTAGGGTGCTTACTGTGTGAGGAAGCTTGCTGGGGCAAAGAATAGGGAAGACTGCTGCCTTGCCAGTCTCCCGGAAGAGGGAAGAGTTTATGTTGCTTTATACTTGTTTTGGACTTTGAGTGCCCCAGAAGGGGTAGAACTGTAAGTGACCTAGCCAGAGAGCTAGGTCTCTGTAATCCAGAAGGTGTTGGAGACTGACTGGAAGAGTAGCTGGGAAATTGAGGCTGAGCAGCTGCTGCACTGTACAATGCTGCAAGGATGGCACCCTGGTAAAATATGCCATAACACATACTATTAACAAAAAGCAATAGTTCTCACTGTTCTCTCTGGGTTTCAACACTATCTTTCTTATCTCTCCCCCCAACTGGTAACTCGCTGATACGGTATCAGGCAAGGTTAGCCCTGCTTGATAGTGCTTTAAATCTAACTGTAGGAAGGTGCAGTGGCCTTCCGCTGAGGCTGGGCCGCAGGAAGGGCCGTAGCCCCAAACACAGGCCAGCAAAGGGGTAGTAGCCCAGTCTGCCCGGCAATCCAGGGGTCAGGCTGGGATAGGTCCAACCGGCTGGTCAATCCCCTCCGAGAGGGGCGGGGCTTCTGCCGGGGAGGAGAGGATAAAAGGCAGGGCCCACCGCGCAGTGAGGGACCAGCTGCCAGCAGGTGCAGACGTGCCTTCCCGCCGGCTGCAGCGCCGGCCTGACCCCAGCCGGGCCGAGGCCCAGCCCAAGGCCTTCCCTGAGCCGGAGCGCCGGGAGCGGCCCCACCGCCCAGGGCCCGAGGACTGGGTAGGGCCCCCAGAGCTCAGGGAGTGGGCCGAGCCCCCAGACACTCTGGAGTGGGAGACACCCCCCGAAGCCGGCCTTGACCTGGACGAGCTGCTGGCCACAGAACCTCCGGAGGCGGGGCTTGACTTGGACGAGCTGCCCGAAGCCGAAGCACCCCAGGGGTCCTGTGACCTGGAGGAGCTGCCCCTCGCCGAGGAGCTCCCCGCCCTGCCGCCCGTCAACGAAGAGGGCCTGCTAAGTCTGCCGCGAGCGGTGTAACCAGCTAACCCCGAAGACCCCGACGAAGGAGGTACCTGGGACTGGAGGGGAGCAAGTGGCCCAGGGACAGCCATAGTTGTGGCTGCGGCTAGGGGCTCACCACAGTCGGCGCGTTGCAGTGCAACCCCACCGGCACAGTGGTAACGCCTCTGCCACTGTTAGGGCCCTGGGCTGGGATGCAGTGGAGTCGGGTGGGCTTGCGATCCCCCTCCCCCTTCCCTGAAAACCCAGCGAATCCACATTCACCCCAAGTTGTTGGAGTGAGTCCCTGCTAGCTTGCTTGCCCGCCCTGCCACGGGCCGGGGCAATAGACTATTGGTTTGGCTAATTCCCCCGCTTTTCCAGAAGGTGCAGTGGCCTTCTGCTGAGGCTGGGCCCAAGGAAGGGCCGCCTCAACTGGTGCAGAGTGGACGCCGGGTTACACTAACCTTAAGAAAGGCAATATTGGGTCAGACCAATGGTCCATCCAATCTTCTGGATCCTGTCTTCTAACAATGGCCATTGCTGTATGTTTCAGAGGCAATGAACAGAAAAAGGCCAATCCCAGCTTCTGGCAGCTGGAGATTTTGGGACACCAGGAACATGGGGCTCCGTCCCTGACCATCTTGGCCAACATCCATTGATGGACCTATCCTTTATGAACTTATCTAATTTTTTTAACCCAATTATATTTTGCCCTTTATAAAATCACTTGGCAACAAGTCCCACAGGTCGACTGTTGGTTGTGTGAAGAACTACTTCATTTTGTTTGTTTTTAAACCTGCTATCTATTAATTTCACTGGGAGATCCCTAGTTCCTGTTCTATGTGAAGGCATAAATGACACTTCCCTATTTGCTGTCTCATTATCACTCATTTTATAGATCTCTATCATATTCCTCCTCTTAGTCGTTTCTTTTCTTAGATGAACAGTTCCAGCCTTTTTAATCTCTCCTGGTATGGAAGCTGTTCCATACCTCAGACTATTTTTGTTCTGTGCTTCTTCCAATTCTAATATCTTTTTGAGATGCGACGACTAGAACTGCATGCAATCTTTAAGGTGTGGCTGTACCATGGATGTATATAGTGGCATTTTGATATTTTCAGTCTTATCATCTGTTCCTTTCCTAGTTCTTCCTAACAATCTGTTAGCTTTTTTGACTGAAGCTGCATATTGAGCGGATGTTTTCAGAGAACTATCCACAATCCAAAATCTCTCTCTTGAGTGGTAACAGCTAATTTAGACTCCAGCATTTTGTATGTATAGTTGGAAATTTTTTTCAATCAAAGTTCCTTTCATGCATCACACCAAGAAATACAAATATATTTTATTCTTTGATTTGTATCATGAATTATTCTCAATTTAGCAACTTAAGTAAATTACTCAAAAGTCATACATTAAAATCCCATTCAGCCCCAGCGGCTTTCATTATTTTAGTGCTGCTCTGACTTTTGTGTACTATAAGCTCTTGAAGCAAAAGCTTAAAATAGCCAATGCTAATAGCAAATGCTACAGAGTTCCTTTCATGTAGCCTTATTATGCTGGCCTGTATATGCATGTGTTGGCAATCAGACTTAGCACTTACCTAGTATTTTTCATCTGTACTTCTCAAGGCATTTCATAAAGGCACCATTATCCCTATTTCACAGATAGGGACACTGAGGCACCATGAGTTTGGACAAGTCAGTCAGTGGCAGAATTGAAAATATAACCTAGAAATCCTGAATGCAGTCCCATATGCTATCTGTGGGATCATGTTGTCTCCTTTATATATACTGTAATATATCTAGCACAACCTGCGTAGTAATTTCAGCCACACCTCTCTCTCGTAGCTTAATGATGAAATGGAACTAAATTTGTGCTGAATAGTAAGGGTCTGACCTAAAGCTCACTGAAGTCAAAAGCCTGACTGACCTCAGTAAGACTTGGATGAAGCCCTAGCTTTGGATAAAGCAGTCTTTATTTATTCAGTCTGAGTTTTCTTTCCCACACAGTCTACTCTATGTCATACACATATGGAGTGCCTCTGCCTTGGTAGAAAGTTTAAATCTACCTGTCTCTTTGCTCTTTGTGTCTAATCCACAGCCCCCTGCCACAGGACATGGTCAGGTTATACAACAGTGGGTGGTACCCTGGGGTCCAGGTGAACTGGGTACGATGAATCTGGACCTGCCCAGTGGGAAATCCACAGATGACAGTCTCTGGACACTCCAGGGGCTACGTGACAGCACAGAGTAGTCAGAGAATGCTTCCGTCTCAATCAGCAGCAAGCTCCCTGGTCAAGTAAGGAGCAGCACTGACCCACATCTCAAATACAGATGCAGTTACTGCTAGGGTGGAAATTGGCAGCTACTTAACATTAGAGTAATGTTACACAATTGTAGGAAGCAAGGAAGAAGCCTGTATCCATCTGAAACTCCAGGGGGTACTGAGAAAGGCAGAATGTAATTACAGTTGGAGTTTGGCCAGGATACCATGATTAAACACCTCTATTCTCTCAAACAGTGCCATGGGATATTTAATAGCCATGCCACCCACTGATATCTTATCAACATTACTTCCTACAGCACCTTGTTTTCTTTGGAGTTCTCCACTCTCCAGATTCAAGTCTACTTAATCTGTAAATCTCATGAGACCACAGCAAGCTAGTTGCACTGGCACTTTACTTAACTACATTTCAAAGACTGTGCTTACCACATTTACTTTTTCACCCTTTGTGGCACAAAGATTATTAGGACCGACAATCAAAGGTAACAACTTTATGTGAACTATGATTAGTAAGTGATCCTCCCAAATGCTAGTGTTAAGAATACGCTCTTTTAACAGATTTTAAAATACGTTCTAACATGACAAAATCTTAGGCTGTCAAAATCACCATTCACATGATAACATGCATTTAAGAAAGCTGAAGATAAACTAAAATACATAGTTACAATCTGAGGGTAACAAAAATATGTACTTACACGCCCTGTTTTAGGCAAAGTAGGAAAAAGAAAATCTATCTAAACTGGAATTAAAAGTAGTCTCGGCATCTCCTTTGTGTTTAAACCATCACCCTGACCCTTTGCCTGTTTGTTAATTAAGGGTGCTGAGTACTTGTAACTCCCATTTATTTCTCAGCTCTCTTCTGCACCAGGCCACTAAACTGTAGGCTTCTTGAGGCAGGGATCTTATCTTATGGTTAGGGACGTAACTTCATCAGTGATGTTTTTAAGCAAAGACATAGGTTGGGTCATAGTGGTAAAACAGCAGCAGTAAAGAGAACATAGTAAAATAGCAATAAATCAAGTGGTTTTAAACTTTTGTCCCCTGTGAGAAACGTGACAAAATCAGCACCTTATTTATACGGCATGCATACAGCACAGAGCACTTACCCAGTAATGATGCGGATTACAGGCTAGTGGTTTGTTGCAAGGAAAGAGGTCTTATCTTTTAGAACTGCACCCAGACACAAAATCGTCATCTATTTGCTGGACACGACATAGCTCGAGTACAGAGTATCAGCCCCACATTTGGGATTTAAACTTGGCTACAGACTATAGGCATTTCCCCATTAGCACTGTCATTCCTCACCATTTGACAACCATGACATAGCGTCTATATCGCAAAATGTCTTGTTGCTCACTTCAGTCCCTATTTCACACCGCTATGTTTAACGTGAGCCTCATACACACAAACCCAGACGACACCTAGAGCATTTCCCAAAATAGCATGGAAGACCAAATACAGAATGCCCTTTGAGATGTCAGAGAAATGAAGCCCAGCAGAGTAGTGTCAGTACTGAACAGCCTATGTAAACCTGTAAGCACCAATTCTTCACTTCCCAGAGCCCTGTCACAAATGGGCATTTGAACTGCTGCTAAGGTGGCTGTTGGAGCTCCTCCTGTTATGGGACCCTACTATTGCTTTTTGGTTGGTTTTTGGTTTGGGGGTGGGGTTCAAAGCTACCTAACCAAATCTCCACATCCCTAAACATAGTTTGTGGGGCTCAAATGCCTCATCCAAAACCATTTTGCAAATGGCTTCTGTCTGTACACTGGGCTGACCCAAAGCCCCAGACCCAAACACCCCGAACAGGAAGGATGTTTGCATTCCAGATTTGGGTCCAAATTTTGAATCTGGAGCTCATCTGTAGACATGCTGAAGGTCTTTACTGAAGTGAAGTTTTGCCTGGATGAGGACTTCATGACTTGATCTATTGCTTCTAAACTAAATGTAGCCAGGTGGCAGCCAGTTATAAAGAGCCAGAGGTTGGTTTGTTTAGATGCAGCCAATCCTTAAAGACCCTGTAGATTCCACATTGGGCTCATTTTGGTTACTGGGAAAATGGTACTCTGTCTGCTCTTTTTGGAAACTGTAACCTATTTAATTTTGCCAGGTTCTAATTGTTCTTACGGATCAGAGTTTTCCCAGATCAAAACGCTTATTGGTTGGGAACTCCAAGCTTAGCTAAAACTCGTAACAAGAATTTCCCTTCATTTTGTCTCAACTAGATAAGCCAGCCTGAAATGTGAACGACAACGCCACAAGGTCTTTTACCCCAATAGTATATTGCCTGGGGTGGGGAAGAAGACACTCTAAGTGGAACTGTTCCAAGTTTTTTCAAAAAGCATCAAAGCAGTAACCCTCTGGCTTGGAGGTGAGAAAACAATCCCCTCAGGCACAACTTCTGTGTTGAGGAGATAGTAAGCACCAGGCTTGTAAAACAATATTTGAAGAGAAGCAAAAAAGAACACAGAGGAAAGGAGAAAAGAGACTCGTATTAACTGCAAAATAAGCCCTTTCGATCACTATTTCTGACAGGGAACAGTGCTATTTGGGCAGTAAATCTTTGTGGCCCATTGAGATACCTGTACTGATAAAGAGAACCTATGACAGATAGGACAGGGAAGAGGTTCAAGGCGGGTTGCAGAGAAAACCTTTCTTTCTACACACGCACACACCAGCGAAGACAGCAGGAGCAGGCAGATACAGGCCAGGCTGAGCAAAAGCACAAGAGACTGAAATCAGGAATTTCGGTCCCTGACATTTTCAAATGGTCTGAAAAAGCCCTTTCCCAAATAGAGAAAAGCAACTGGCTGACGTGTGTAAGCAAGTATATGTTATTTGCTATCCCCTCTTTTCTGGACCACATGTAAGTTATACAAACTTAGACTTTTTTAGTCTTAGTGGGTCAAATTCAGAATTGTTCCGCTAGGGAGTTTGTTAAACATCAGTAAATGGGTAACAGTCTAAGGGAAGCTGGGCCAAATTTTCTGTTCTGGTCAAGCTAACCTAATGCAATAACAGAGGTGGATGGAAGAGGGGGCATGAAGCCACATTTGTGCCTCCCACATTGTCTGGCCAGTCCCCATGCTGTTCCAATTTAAGTTCAGCTGCAACAGCTTGCTAGCGGTTGTTCCATAGCCAGAGTTTAGAAGCAGTCCAGCAGCATCTGCAACATGCCCCCTATACCCAGGCCTACAGGCAAGGCCAGCACAGAGCTGTTCTCGGAGCTTTACACAATACTGAGAAGAATGTCCTTCTAGTGGGGATATACCCACATAACCATCTCCATCAGTTTTATGGGGCCTTTCTAGCCACTGGAATGGCACAGATAGGCTAAAACATACTGAAGAATCTTGCCCTCCAAGCCTAAGTTGGTATACCTTGCACACTGGGAGGCATAGAAGTAGGTGTAAATTAAATCAATTTAGACTTCCTGCCAAATTTGCCCAATATATTCAGTCAAAGAAGAAAGAAGCACCAAATCTATCCTTTCCCCTCAGGTCTCCCTTCTCCCACCTTGCCTCAAACTTTTATAACTATATTCTCTCGTTTGCTACTGGCCAGGCTAACCCTGCATACTCCTGCTAGGCAGTGATTTCTTTGTGAAATTCCTAGGTGTCGTGGGAAGACAAACTGGTCATGAAGCAGCAGACTGTTCTAAAGGGCATGTCATAACGTATTTAGCACATAAAATATTAGACAAAGATGGGCAAAAAATATAGGAGAAACTCTGGATGGGACTACCAGACTAGTACAGCTGGTTTTGAGGGATTTCCTGGTTTCTCCCACTAAAAATAAATCACCAGCCCCGTGGGACGCGCTAGCTAGACAGACACTGGGACTTTACACAGGAAGTGTCACCCTCATCGTGTTCCCGTGAACCGTTCTAACCCGAGGCTCCTAACCTTAAGAGTGCAGTGTCTCAAAACCCTTCATTTGGATGGAATGGGGGAGAAAAGAACAATTTACATCACCTGATGCTCATTAACAAAAGGACCCAAATTCCACTTTATGCTAGTACCTACTGCTCTGGATTTTTGGTATCCAACCCGATTCAATGGCTGCTCATATCCAGGCTGATCTGCCTTTGCAAGTTTTCTAGGGAAAAGGCAATTCACAGAGTTCTTGGTGTCCTGGCGCTTGCATCATGCTCACAGACAGGTACAGGTCCAACAATTAGCTTTTTGTTTGAATGGGATCTCCCACTCTCCTCATTAATTCTGATTCTTTCCACCTAACCGCATATCAAGGCATGTGCACAAATTTCCACTATCATCATTGGAGAAACCCAACTCCCCAACTTTTCAGATGGTTTGGCAATCTCCCACCATCCATCACATTACTGAGTGACTGCTACATTTCAATCTTTCTCCATTCACTCCTCTTGTGTGAGCTGCCAATACCGGGCATCTCATCTCTTCCTGAAGCCATGAGCAGAACTCAGAGCCAGAGAAGAGCCAAAACCAGAAACTTAAATCTTAACTCCTTGAAATTTTAAAGGTAATGGTGTGGGGTTTGGATGCAAATTTCTAAGCTCAAACAGGTTTCATTATATTTTGGTCCAAGTTGGTGACTTCCACCATTTCTGCCACCCATGTTGCAAGATCCCATTCTGGGGGAAAATCTCTCAAGAACACCTATGTCACACCGCTGGTCTGTTTCAGTGTGGCAATTCTGAACTTGAATTCAAGCCCTAATTCAGACTTGAAACCAAAACCCAGCAGAACCTTTCCTTGGAACTGAACAGCTATTGAACTGTCAGTACCTTTGTTTCCTGTGATCAGTACCTACCTTAGTTGTTTCTATAGTACGTATCACAAGAGCATCTGTGCATAACGGCGTACTGCACTTTATATTTTTAGCAGTCTCATCTGCTGGAGGCAGCTACCGTTCTTGGTTACGGACTGGGCACCTTGTAAGTGTTTAGTGTACTATCCTGGTAAGATCCTCTCTGTATCTGAGCCAAGACTTTGGAACATAAAACCCAGGGCCTGCTGGGACAGGACATTTTGAAAACTATACTATTTACTATTTCCAGAGCAGTGCTATACACGATAGCTGAGTCCCTATTCCAATGAACCTGCCCTCTAATTAGCTGTATGCTGAAAATCATCCTGAATGGATGCGTTCAATAAAGCTTATTCTTCTTTCTATGCTACTCTATTTAGGGTGGCTTCATCCCTGCCAGTGCAGAGTAAACTGTTAGAGCTCCCTAAAATGTTACTCATCTTTTAGATCCATTTCAGACTTCTGATGTTCAAGGTCACAACAATTAAGACCATCTTTTGGCTCATCTGCTAGCCTGCCCCACACAGGTTCCTTAGGTTTACTGTGTCCAAACTGCAACACAATACTGCAAAGAAATGCAAAGGAAAAACAATGCAAGGGAGTGTCCATCCAGTTTGAGCTACTCAGTGACACAGCCTTTGACTGGAGCAACAATGGTCTGATTTGTAAAGGTATTTAGGTGCCCAAGAATGCACAGAGGACCCAAGATTGGGAGTTAGGTGCTCTGGTGCTTTTGAAAATCCACTAGGCGCCTATCTGCATCTGTACATACCTAAATACCTTTACAAATTTGGCACTAAATGTGTCCTATCCCACCTCCAACTATTTTGGTCAATAGATTTATTTTTTAACTGGATTATGTCCTTGTTTAACTGGTAAGGGAAAGGGGGGGTGCGCGCATGTGCGTGCATGCGCCAAGTGCATACAGACAACCTCCGCAAATCAGAGAGACAGCTACAGAAATGAACCAGGGTAACTGGAATGTTCAAACTAAATTACCGCAAAAATAAAACAGTGTGGTGATTCAGCAAAAAAGCAAAGCTTAGCTTTATTTTATATTTTATAAAGTCCTGTACAATGGCAGTAGATCTCTTCCCTCTTCTCCTATGTCCACTGTACTAGATATGAGCAGAGATAACAGCACTGTTTACTGTGTTGCAACCTCTTCTGAGGAATGCAAGTGGAAGCACTTGGGCACAGGGTGTGACTAGTGCAAGGGGAAGAGTTCCTGTAGAACAGAACTGTGTGTGGTGTGCGTGTGTAATACACACACACACAAATAATTTTAAAATTAAAAAGTAAGACTGTTCCCCACCATTCATGTGTCAGCAACACACACAGACATTCACATGTAGACCCCCAAAGTCTCACCTAAAGTCTCTCATGAGGTAGACACCATCAAAAAGTCACTTACCAAGGGTTCCCCACACTGTGGAATCTGAGACATTGTAATCATTTCCTGTTCTAACCTTAGTGAAATATAGCAATGTGTCAGGCCGTATTGTTTAAGAACTGTGAGTAAATGCTGACTTTTCAAATGGTGACTTTAATCAGGCAGATTCTCACTGTCTCACATACCTTCACAATCACAGCCACACAGAGTCTAGTTTTCAGACATAAGAGAGGCATGGAGTTGCCTAAATACCAGTTCTAGGAATCTACCTAACCAACCATCCAGCTTTAGGTGCTGAAATGTGAGAACTGGGCTTACACGCTCATGGATACAACAAGGCTCCAATTTCTCTCTGCTAGCTTCCGTCACACATTTGCACACACATCATCTCTCACATACCATCAGTCATTCTCCATCATCCACATACTCCCCCATAGACCCTCAGAGTCAACATCGTGTGCAGAGAAGAGTTCTCCACAAAGCTTCCCCAAGGTCAGAAAGCAGACCAGCTCCCCTTCTCCCCCTCTCCCCGCGGCAGCTCTTACGTGTCTCGGCAGAGTACAGATGCTCCACCATTCTGAAAGGCTGGCAGTTCATCACTCAGATGAAAGACTCTGATCTCCCCTGTTTGTCAGCAGAGCTGTCACAGGTGAGATTTTGCAGGTTTCCGAAGGCAGGTGAATTACAGAGTCAAAAGTGACTCCAGGGCAGAGACGGGGGCTGGAAAGAGGGGGCAGGGCATGTGTGTTTAGAATTTCTTGATGTGTTCAAGATGCCTCAGACATGAATCCCGGGACTTCTGACTAGCAGTTGCCCATGGCTGCTCTCCTAGGAGAGGCCTATAGGACAATACTTGAAATTCTCCTGCAGATTATTGGGGACCCCGTACATTCGGTGGACTATGCAGGAGTTTCTCAGCTCTGGAAGCTGCAGATTGAAGTGTTACATTAAGGCATCCTCATAGCCTGAAAACGACATCCTCCCATGTCAAGTAGGAACTTTTCCTGGGCAAATGCCTTTCACTTCTGCAGGATCCAAGCTTTCATATACAAATAACTGAAGGCCTTGGTCTTATGGGCATGAAGAACACCTTCTAAACACGAGCCAAGTCTAACTGATGCTATGCTGCCTGCCAGAACCTTCAGAAAGACACTCCAGTATTGCTGCACAGATTTTTGCCAAGAAGTCAGAGTGAAATTGAAATGACTGGTCAGTTTTCACTGCTGCTGTTCAGAATCCTATAGGCAGCATTGAAACTGACAAGAATCAGGACACTTTCATTTTGTTGCTGCTTGGGAAAACTATGAAGAACAGGAGAGGAAGGCACTGATGCTATTCGGTGTGGAGGGTGACTCAAAGAGAGGAAACAGATAGTGAAGACAATTCAGGAAAAGATACACCAAGAATGATAAGAAGAAAGAATAGGGGCAGACACCAGGAGGGCAAAGCAGCTATAATAAAAGAAAAAGATGTAAGTAGGGCTGCTCATATGGTATTTGATTAATACATTTAATTTCCCTGGCATACTTTGAATAATTTATCTGACATACTTTTTTTAAAAAAAAACCAAACTTGATGCTATAACTGGTCAAATACTAATTGAAATATATGGAATTCAGCAAATAAGTGAGATTCATCAGGCAATATATTTGACTTCCCCACGCCCAATACTCAGTCTTAGTAGGACATTACATTAAACCTATTAAAGAGGAAACAGACAACATGCCAGTTAAATGAAGTTCATGCTAAACCAACTGTGATGTGGTAGTACAGGTATGGTGACAGGAACAAGATGGGGAGGGAGAGATTCTTTTTCCTAGCTGAAAAGTTAATCCACAAAATACATTAACAAGGCACCATCAGGATCCCTCCACTGTCCAAGAGCAGTTATGTGATTTTTGGGGAAGCCATAATTTTCTCACAAGCCTCCTATTTGACAACTCTTTATTTTCCAGGCTTCGTGGAAGGTCATATTTCACAGGCACGGAACAAAGTGATCGTGTTGATCACAACAGGGTCATTTAAACCCAGTGCCAAATGCTCAGTACAGGAACTGTCCCACAACGATGGAGCCATGTTCTCATCCAGTGAAATAAGTATTCTAACAAAATGGAGCACTTCATGCTGCACATATATTTTCTATTGCTTTGTCCAGTCAACTATCTCAAGCAATCAGACTTCCATTACTTGTAATCCTGAGCTTTGATGCTTATCAACCCCATCACCTGCTTTAGAGGAGAGCATGATATTCTCCAAAGACATCTTTTAGCAGCAATTACAGCATCAAGCTGAAGAACAAATTCTGATGTAAAAGTTCCACCTTGCTAATGTCAGCAAGGTCTACCAAAGAATAATAAGCGAGAGGAACTAGACAAGCTCAGAGTTTCCTACTGCAGGCAGCTGTGAACAGTGGGGAAGATATGGTGCTGTGTTTATGCACACCAGAGTGTGCAGCCATAATTTTGGTTTTTCTTATTGTGAAATAACTCACCCAGATGGAATAACTAGGAATGTGTTCTGGAAATGCTGACATATACGGGAATGTTAGCTGTGATAGCACCCCCAGCGACACCGTTTCCCAAAGGTACCACAGCTGAGGAGCAATGATGAATCCACAAACTTGAGACTCAGGAGAATAAACATCCCATCTTCCAGAGCATCATTTATACACAAAGGAACTGCCATACCGAAACAGACCAGTGGTCCACCGAGCACAGTATCCTGTCTGTGACAGCAGCCAGCACCAGCTGCTTCTGAGGAACTTGCAAGCAACCTAACATTAGGCACTTATAGGATCACCTGTGCCTAGAAAAAGTTCTTCCTAACCCCTCATATTTAAAGATTGGCTTATTCCCTGAAGCATCAGGGTTCATACACTATGTGAGCGTGGTTGTGGGGAGATTGTGCTGGCATACTCTTCTTTATAATACCTACCATATTGCCTGTCAGAGGAGCTTTCATCCCCTGTACCCAAACTATTGGATGAAGTTTCCTTAAAGTTTGCAGAAAGGCTTTTTGCATGCCTTGCCCAAACAATATGCCGATTCTGGGATTCAGAAGAGGGCAGTGTTTTCACTGCCCACCATTGCAAGTGGTGCATTGCCCTAAGTTTCAGAAGCGCTCCCCAGTTTTCATAGCACACAGCCCCATAGCCAAGTACAGCAAGGTCATACTGAAACCCCATAATGGGTGGCAATGGTGCATCTGGAGGGGAGCGTCTGGTTTCTGAGCCAAGAGGCAGAAGTGGAACCCCAAGGGAAGGCTCTATCCCTGACCCCCTTTGCCCTCCCTTCTTCTGATCTTTATTGGGCCGTCTGCCTTGTAGCATCAAAGGCAAGAACAGGCCCGTGATTTGTCCTACAACAGCTCTATAAAAAATATAATTGCCCAATAACCCTCTGTCTGCAAAACAAGCCATCTTCCTGTTTCTTCTCTCATAAAGACTATTTGACAAGCCTGTTCCATCAGCTTATAAAAACCTAGAGAGGTGCCCTAACCTTCCTTGGAAAGAAACTTGGAGAAAAGCAAAAAAAAGACAAGCCCACTCTTTCCCCCAACAAACACAGAATTATCTGCAAATACACTGCAGTGAGTAAAAAAACTGAAGAAGATATTGACACCGTCCATTCATGTGATCAAAGAACAATGGCTTCTTCCTGAGGTGAGGGGACAATGCCTACTGTATGTGGAATTTGTGGAGTCAGAAATGTCCTGTACCTCTAAGAGTCAAGCACAGACAGACAAGCAGAAAGGAGACAGAGTGCATTATTGAAGTACAGTGGCTGGAAGAGATTGTACAAAAATGACACTGTGAGGAGAGAATAATTAAAGGACACTAATAGTTTCCAGATCAAATTTGCTCAGTTTATAAGTGAAAACATTCTTTTGTTAAACTGGCAACACTGGAAACCCAACGCGGGATCTGAACTTCCAGTTGTTGTTTTCCAGTTCCTTACACCCTCCCCCTTAATGAAGTTTCTGCAGGACTAACAGACTAAAGTGATTCATCAATTACCCATACAACATGGATGCTGATACAAATTGCTCACAGAGTTGCCCCCAGAGTAGCATAGGGAACAGGCTCATTGGACTTCACTGACTTCATTGAAGTTACTCAAAATTTACACCTGTATAATAAAGATCTGAAACCAGGTCACTATGGGTTTCAGCCAATCAGAAGACAGTTTTATCTATAAAAAATGCAGCTTTTAAAACATAATTCACTTTAATGTATTTGTTCCTGAAGGGATAAAACTTGTATCATTAAACACAGCTCAGCAATCCAGCAGCCAGTTTGACTGGCAGAGATTCCATTTGGCATCATTTTAATATACTTACAACAACGCAGATCTAATTTGTGAGGCTCTGCACTGAGATGTAGACGCTTAGGACGAATGACTGAACAGAGAAAATATCGGAATATTGCTTTTTTATTTATTTTTCTAGCACTTTTCTAAACTCTCCCACTCCCATTTTTAAACACAAGTAGTTGTTTTGACATCCACGGGAACAATTGTGCTGGGATTTGCTCGTGCCTGACTGAAGTCAAATGGGAGCTTTCCCATTAACTTCAGTAGATTCATGATCAGGCCCTTGATAAACAACCAGATAATTTATGCCTCTGTCCTTACTGTCTCTAATTTCTCTAGGCCAAATCCTGAAATGTTTACTGTCTTACTCAGTCAATCCAAGCTTTACTGAACAAGAACTGAGTTATTAAAACTTCAGGAAAGATTCTGATTTCAAGATACACAGGTAACTCTACTGATGTTAGTGGAAATATTCAGGATTCACCACAGCATAGTTGTGATCAGACTATGGCTTCAATTTTATGTAAGCAGTTAACCAATTCAAAATGGAGACAATATCAAGGATGATAGATCCAGAATTTCTATATGCCTTAAAAACAGTGCATGGCATCTTCTATCCCACTGTCCTGATCTTTTAGAGGAAAAAATACCCAAACTTCAGCTTTCCTACAAGATGAAAGCTACAACACAGCTGTTCTGCGTTAATAGGCACTCACTCTCTCTCTCCTTTTCTCAAGACACTGGGTTTTGCAGTAATTCTCCTGGCTGTTTCTGTCTGCTCCCTACTTGTAAGCCAGGTGATACATGAAATGGACACGACCCCCAGCATCTAATATGTTCAGCAGAGATTCTTGCAATCTCCACTGGTGATCCACAAGTACAGGGTAGATATTAGGCATGTACATGTTTGCATTTCCAATAACAGGATGCAGGTCTCTTCAGTATTTATCACTGAACTGGTGTCATTAGCCAACAGCATCATACCTTAGCTACATGGTAACCAACAATGAAATTTAGCTGCTCGAAAGGGGATAATTTTTATTTAGTTGGACCACCAGTGTTCAGAGGTACCAGGACAACTTTCTCAAGCACAGCTCTGGCATAATTTCAGCACTGCTGGTAAACCAAACAAAATTCATCAGCCATATTTTGTGAGAAATGCAGTTTTTAGGAGGTAATAGTTCAAGGGAACTAAATTAACTAGTGCCATGAATTCTCCTGTGCTGGGCCAATATGAATCTAGTTCAATTCATAAGATCCCTACGTTTATTTATTTTTAAAGGAGGAGACTGGCAAAAGCAGGGCATTCTTTGGTCCTGCCGCAACAAAGATGGCTATGCTTAGATAATCTAAACCATGCCTGGATTTTCTTTTGATTATAGCCTGTAGATTCTAGAACATACATTCACACACTTTCTCTGCTCTGTCAGACTCTCAAATCCCAGTAATGTTTGTTTCTTTTTAATGAAATTATCCTGCTCCTAGAATTACCAATGAAATGAAAATACCAAGTGAATCGTTTCCTCACTTGTGGATGTGCAAATTCTCAAACTGAGGTCAACAATAGCTCTTTATTCCCTAATTTGGTTTAAATGAAAGTAACCAGTTCTCAGCTTCTGCCTGAATCCTGCCCTGCTTGTGGCTCAGCAACAGACCCCCATCCCATAAGGAGATCCCTAATCCCAATCTCCAAAATTCAAAACTCCATTCATTCCCTTCTTTCACATGGGCTTTCTGATGGTCACAAGAAGACAGATGCAGCAGCTCATCAAAAAATACTGAGAACTGAACTCATGGCGTTTTGTTCCAAGCAGAAAGAGCAGGCAGTGATAGGCTTCCCCATTTTCTGAAGATGTGCAAAACATCATTTAGCCGGAGAAAAACAGGCCCCGGTTATTCTGCCATGAGCTTCACCCAGGCACCTCACTGACAACCTTAGCAGATAAAGCAGCTATATTATATTACAAGCAATAGCCTGTAATCGATATTGCAAACATACATACAAAACACTTTATTTCAAGCTGGAAATGCCCAGTTTCTCCTCCCAAAGCAGATTCTCTTTTCCCACTTGCACAAGCTTGTGTGTCTCACTCCACCCCTCCAACAGCCTAATTATCTATTTTTGGGTTTCATACTGATGCCCAACACTATAGTGTGTGACCATCTTCCATGAAATAGCAATAGTGAAGTTTATCTATAACCCAATTTCCCAATCATACCCCAATGATCCCCCTTAATTGGTTAATATTGGGTTTCATGACCCTCCCCTTCAATCGCTATTGCATTCTCCCTTGAGGATCTCTGTGACCTCTTCTTGCTCCATTTGGCTCCTCCAAAAGGATCCTTCTCCAAAACTTCCAAACCTTCCCTGAATCTCTCTACAACCTTCCCATTCAGCCAAAAACTTCCATATCTGGCCTTGGAAATATCACATCTCACTCCTCCGCCTTTGTGCTCCGAGAATCCTCAGCACATGCCATTGTCACGGCCTCCATTCTTAAAATGTCTTGCACCCTCCTTTCTCTCTATCCCTTCAATGTTCTTTCCTGATTCCTCTCTTTTACCCTTATATTAAGAGGGAACATCTTCTTTCTTTTCTTCCCCTTCTCCTGTATGAGAAGCAACGTATCTCCCTTCTCCCATGATGCAAAGAATTCATCTTCCAGGCAGCCCCACTGGTGCACTGCCCAATCTGGGGATGGATTCCCAGAACTCAGGGCTTTCTGGCCAGCCACTCTTGCACTCTAGGGCGGTTAATCAGAAGCATGAGGCTAGGGGGATCCTTCTACAACAGGCCCTGTAAAGCTTGACTGCAGCCCTACCTAAGGTCAGCTGCTGCCTGCTTTCCCTGCCCTTTCAGCCCACAGGCAGTGGGTTCTCCCCTCCCTTATATGTCCTCAACAGTTCCCCAACTTGATGCTTTCTCCTCCGTGGCCTTTCCCTCATCCCTGGCACCCTCCTGGTTTGTTGCTACCTAGCTGAACTGCGAGGGTGGAAAACGATCAAACTGTTTGCAAACCAGGTGTGTGCGTAGGGGCAGGCGGGTTCACGTGTACGGGCACGGGCACGCCCGTCCTGCTGGTACTGACTTACCCCACCACGCAGGGCAGCACCGCAGGCAGGTGGAGCATGGCTCATCCAGGGGCCTGGGCAGCTGCTCAGCCAGTCTCTCCAACTCCTCGAGTGCCCTGTGTCTCAGCCACCAGCCACGGACCGGCCGGCTGAGGCCTCCCTGGCACAGGAGGGGAAGCTGGTGGCTGGTATCAAAAAGGCTGAGAAACGCTGGAGCCTGGTCCAGTCACCCCACCCCCACTGCCGCCTCCGCCCCCCCCCCACCCCCCCTGCCCCCCGCCCCCCCGCCCCCCCCCCCCCCCCCGCCCCCCCCCCCCGAGGCGGGGGGGGGGCCCAGCGGGGGGGGTCCGTCCTTGTCCCTCAGCGGGGCGGGCTCGCGCCGCCAGCCCGCCTCAGCCGCTCCTCGCCGCCACCTGCGGCGGTTAGAGCCACGCGCCCAGGGGCCGCGCGCGGGCTCGGGAGGGGTCGCTCGGGCGCCCTCTGCTGCCGCTGAGGGGAACTGCAGGTAGCGGCGCAACACAGAGCCCCCTGGAAAAAGGAGCAAAGGGGCTTGTCCGTGTGTGTGTGTCTGTCTGTGTGTGTGTGTTTGCTTGTGTTTGTGTGTGCGTGTGGGTTTTGTGTGTGTGTGTGTGTGTGTGTGTGTGTTTGTGTGTGTGTGTGTGTTTGTGTGTGCGTGTGGGTTTTGTGTGTGTGTGTGTTTGTGTGTGCGTGTGGGTTTTGTGTGTGTGTGTGTGTGTGTTTGTGTGTGCGTGTGGGTTTTGTGTGTGTGTGTCTGTGTGTTTGTGTGTGCATGTGGGTTTTGTGTGTGTGTGTGTGTGTGTTTGTGTGTGCATGTGGGTTTTGTGTGTGTGTGTGTGTGTCTGTTTGCTTGTGTTTGTGTGTGCGTGTGGGTTTTGTGTGTGTGTGTGTTTGTGTGTGTTTCTCGTTTTCCTGTAATAATAAACCATCCTCCTCTGTAAACTCCACACCCTTCAGGGATGGCACAGGATGGATGTTTGCAGTCTTGTTGCAGCCCGGTTGGGCCCAAGCGACCAGCCGGACAAGGTGGGAGTGGGAATATCCTTTATTGGACAGAGACAAACTTTCAGGCTGCACAGAGCTCTCCTCGGGCTCTGGGGCAGGCTCTCAGCCTGTCACAGCTACGCAGACGGTGGGACAGATTAACATAAGGAGTTCACCCCTGTTCTAAAAGGCGGGTCCATTAACACCTCTGCAGGGTTATGAACTGAAATGCCTAGGCCATCTTTGGAAGGTGTTGTGCAGGTTTTCCTTGAGGACAAGGGCTGAGAGGTCAGAGGCGGTGTGATCGTCTTGCAAAAAGTGTTTGCTGGCAGGTGATAGCGTATTTGTGAATGGTGTCACTTTTCCATGCGAGTCCATTCAAGAGTGTAACGACGGTCTGGTTTCACCCACATCGTTGTTGGGGTAGTTAGTGCACTGGACGAGGTACAGGACAGGTTGAGAAAGGCCCAGTCGTGTCCTACTGACATTGCACTGGAATGGCATCAAGCACCCCAATGCTGTGACGCCTCCACAGCTCTTGCTGTGGTGAGGGTGGGGTTGTCTGTGCACCCCCCCCCTCCTTTCTGGAGGGTTCCTTATGTACGCTGCTTGATTAAGCCAGAATCACTTCACAAAGCAGGAGAATCAACTCAGTTAAGGGTATGGAGTGGTATATAGAGCATCACTGAAGCACAAAAGTCTCTGTCGGGAAGCCAGTAGTAATTGGCACATAACTCAGCAATGTGGGAAATTTTGACCAAGGGAACTGGAGTAAATGCCTGCTCTTAAAACAAACTAAGTGCCATGGGAATCCTTAATGTCCATGCAGACCAGAACCTCATTTGCCTGATGTCTCCTTCAGAAGATCCTCACATAGTAAAATACATATTGTTCATATTACCTGACATGAAAAGATAAAAAGCTGAGTTGATCCTGCTAGGAAACAAACTTGTAGCTCCACCAAGTTTAAGTTTTTTAAACCCAATGTTTGGATGATTGAGCCCATGCTCCAACAACGGGCACTATCGTTTTTTAAAATTAAGGCCTTGATTCTGCTAACTGATCTGGAGGGCAGAAACGTGAGCTTAAGCAGAGCCCCATATGTGTTGGGCTCAGTATTGGCTCAAGGTTTTGCCTGCACGGATTGATTTAGTGGACTAAGGTAAACTCCTTTAAAGAAATTAGGGAGAAAAAGAAAAGGAAACTTGCTTAGAACTCTACCACCCAGTCTCTTACACTGAAAAATAAACATCCACCAACTTTACAGCAGTAGCACACACAAAGTGTGTGTAGTGGGGAAACCCACTTACCCCTTTAAAGGAGGCACCTTTGGAAATGTTTTATAGCCACTCATCTCCTCAGCAGGAGAGCAAACGCTGGAAAGAGACATCATAAAAAAATAAATAATAGTTTATTACGGCACTTGGTCTCCCAAGCAGGAAATAAGGCTGAGGGGAGAGGGAAAGGGAAACTCTGCTCCCTCAACCCTTCTGCTCCAAACAGTCCATTAGTTATTGAAAACACTTCTCCAGAGACAGATGGGGAAAAATAATTACACCAGCCACCCACCCCCTTTATTAAACTCCCACTGACCGCCAGGGGTACGAGAAACACGGCTGCCATAAAACCCCACTGAAGAATGAGAGAAATACAAGAAATGGGAAGGCAGGAAGCAAATTAAGGAGCTGGCCTTGAGGGTGGGTGAAAATATTTGCTGGAGCACCCAGTTAAAAGTCAGGCTGGGGTAAATCCTCAGACCAGCAACTAGCCTGGGCACTGAGGAGATCCCCATGAGACCAAGGAAGAAAAATCCTGACACAGAGGGGTTGTTTAGACATTACAAAGCTACTGTAGCCCAGTGACTGAATAGTCTGTGAGGATACGTACAGCAGAAACCACCTGCAGGGATAGGGTGGGAAGCTCTCTGTAGCAGGAAATCCTCGCTCTCTCCTCTGGCCTGCCCATGCCCCAGGTACTCTTATTAGGGAACTCACATAGAGCAGGGCTCCACACCCTCTGTTCAGACTGCCTCCAGTCTAATTCCATTGCCAAGCAGCTGCAGAGGGCGGGTCTGTGCCATAGAAAAACTCTCTCTTTATACAGTGGAGTAGAATGATAGCTCCATCTTATTCCAGCTTGCTACAAAGAGCAAATGGCGATTCTGGGTATAAGGAACATATGTGTGTAGGACTCACTGGTCACTGCAGATCTCTCTGGCATATTTCCCTCAGGAACTCTGCACTGAATTCCCACTGATGTCCCCTTGTCGGTTTCTGTTCCACAAGACCGAAGGTGCTAAATGCAAGACTCACCTCTTTGTTATAGCTGTTCCATAGCTCTTAAACTCCACTGTGCTTCCAGTCCGCAGAAAAGGCCAAGAGATGAAAAGACTGAGTCCTAGCTGTGGATCATTCATATGCATACTCAGAATAGTTTGGTGTAAACATCAGGTAACTAATACAGTTGCTAAAGGGGACATTTTGCATTGTACCCCTTTGCTGGTAGCTACAGAAAGAGTTCACACTGGAGGATTCACTGCACTCAGAAGCCTTTGTGTCATGTCTGGGTTAGCTTTATTAATACACTTACACTTGCAAAACCACACATCCCTTTGCGTGGTCCTTGCTCCTGCCTGCGTCTCTTCATTTTACTTCCCATTTCACACTCTCTCCTTGGTCTGTTGCTCTTCCACTGCGTTTTGATATATCCATCTATCTAGCTATCTAGTTTTTCACTGGGCGAGATCACACCACCCAGAAAGAGCATGCAGGAGATCCTTTCACAACTTCGTCACACTATCACCCTGAGTGAATATGTTAAACACGGTGGTGGTCAAAACCAGTATGCTGGTGAACAGAAGCTGCACCAAATGAGTCAAGGAAGGAGAAAGAAGCAGTCAGCAACAAGTAATAACCATCATCCTGGGTATGTGGCTGTAGATTGCCTAATTTCCTTTTTATAGCTGCCCAGGAAGCCCCATGCACACCTATGTCCCTAGTTTGTAATTAAATAACAAGAAGAAAATATTGAAAATATCTGAATATCACACACAAGACAGAACATATTAATGTAAAACACCTCCCAGATTTCATTTGACTTGAAGATGAGCTGAGAAGTTCTTTGTCAGCTTTTTACCAGTCAGGAGCCTGAATTTTGTTTTCCCTTTCTCATCGGAAACCAGATGACCCAATAGCCCATTCACTAGCACCTAAACCAGAGCAAACCAACGGACACGATTCATTATTCTGCTTTAAGAGTTGGCACTGGCATTGACTGTAGCAGGGTGATTGACAGCAGTTCAAATGCGGAATAAAAGCATCTATGCTGTGGATAAATGATCTGCACTGCGATAAGTACAGTGCTTGGTGTTCCATAAATGCCTAACAGAGAGAGCTCTAGAGTGCAGGTCAGAGAGGACCATATAGTCCAAACTGACATTTTGCTGTGAGAAAGATGACTGCATTATCAGATCATCCAACTTTAATAAGGCAAGTACCACTATGAGTTGGGATAATATCAGGGAAAAATAACTTTATCGTCAACTGTGGAATAGAAGCATACAGGCCTAGATGCTGATTTTTTAAAATACCAGTAGAGTCCAAAGCAAAACATAGTGGAATAACACCTCCTCCTTTCCTTACCTGCAAAGATCTGTTTCCAAGATTTTGTTCCTTTGCTATGAAGAATAACACCTGGAATGGTGCATGGTGTCCATCTCTGTTCTGCCTAAGGGGCAGCTCGGGAATGTAATCCTCAGTTACTGAAAGAGAAATGAGAACTCTGAACTCTGATTGGGGTAGGTTAAAAGCTTTCCCCAACTTTAATAAAATAAAATGGTAGGGATTGTTTTAATCTTTATTACATTTGGTCTCTTCTGCATGAATGCTTACTTTTTTATTTTAGGAATTTTATATGAGATTAATACTACGTGTGTGGGGAAGGGGGGAATAGGAAGTACAATGTGATGCAGTTAGAGAGGCAATCAGCAAAAAATCAGGGAAATTGGTATTAATTACATTTAATATTTGTGGAGTACCTTTCATCATGGAGGATCCCAATGTGCTTTACAAGCTCTACACTATTTGTATGGCAGGAGGGATACTGAATAATTTCAGATCATCAAGGTCTAGGTAATAGAGGGAATATTATATATAATTCACAGATGCTAGGGGAAACAATCCTGCTATTGAATCGTAGGTAGTGTGCTCAGGTGGAGGGGAGTTTGGGCTGACAGCCAGATAATCTGCATTCTCCTTAACCCTAGCTCTAACACAAACCTGTTTTGTGACCGTGGGCAAGTAACTTTATCCCTCTGTGCCTCAGTTTCTCCATCTGTTGAATGAGGATAAAGATATTTGCCAGTCTTTGTAAAGCACTTTGAGCTATGTGGATAAAATGTGTTGTAATGAGACATGAATGTTGTTGGATAACTGAGGCTAGACTATGCAAAATGCTGCTGAAATGCACTCCTTAGGTGGTGGAGCATGGCAGTAAACTTCACTGCATGCGTAGGTGGTGAGATTTCTGATGAAAGGCATTGGAACAGAACCCCTGGCCTTACAAAAAGTGCCCAAGGGCCTCTCATGGCTGGGCAGAGAAAACAGTATCATAACACCCTTTAGGGAAGGCTCTCTTGCAGTAAATTGCATGGTACTTAGTATATCTTAGAAGACGTAGGGGGGAGCTCACCTTGCCAGTATTATACTATATGGGTACAGGGAATCTCAGTATTGTGAACCTGATGTTCAGATCACCAATTTACCCCTCTGGCAGACAGTTAGTAAAGGGTTGATCTGGACTGGCCAGGCTCATGAGTAGTTTATTATCTGTTATAGCATTTATACACTGTCAGCAAGCATGCATCTCAAGTCCAGAGACTGAGGGGTTTCAGTCACTCAGCTGAGGTTTGCCTATCAGTGTATTTGTGTTTCCCTAGATCATTGAAATGGGCTAAATTATGCTTTCAGTGGCTGTGGTGTAAAGCTGGAGTAATTCCATTGAGCATCTCTAAATTTACACCAATGTAATTTACACCAATTTACACCTGATCCAAAGCCTATTGAAGTGAATAGGAATCATCAGTGGGCTTTTGATCAGGCTCTTAGGCCTTGATCCTGCACCATTCAAATCAAGTAAATCAATTGTTGACTTGAACAGGGACAGGATGGAGTCTTTAATTAGATCAATATTTGGCCCATACTGTGTAAATGATTACTTGCGTCATAAAAAACAGCCGAGAGATCAAGTTTTCATACTGTGAAAGCTTAGTATGTCTGGTACATTTGCAGTTACGGTTAGCGGTTCCATTTTGTGCTATTTGAGGTAACTAATGAAGCCTTTATCTCCATTTATGCTGAAAGAGTTGAATCTTTGATTCAGTGGTGGGAATCATGGTGAGTAAGCTGTGCTGGGGTGCACACAGATTTTCAGTATCAGGCCCTTCGCTAGAGATTTCAGAGGTGTTTCGTTCCCTGCTAGCAAAATCTCAGCTGACAGCAAATGCTAACATTTTTCAGGTACAATGGTTGAACTGCTTCTTGGGGCTTCTTGGCTGAAGAGATTTTAGCAGTTTGCGGTGGGATGTTAAAAGAAGCCCAGATCCCATTAACTTTCATGGCTCATATTTGGCTTCTTAAGCAGGTTTCTGTTATGTGTTTATTAAAATGGTTCACCTCTCTAGCTTTGACTTAGTGGTACTCAGCATTGAGAGACAATGTAATACACTTGTACATGACACATTGGGCTTAATGATATCTCCTGAGATGACAGCTGGATGATTTTTCTTAAAAACATTTATTTTATTTCTTTCCTCTAGCAGGAGAGTAAAATAACAAACCAAGTGAATGATGCAAAACATCACACAGTATAGCTAATAACAATATCACAGATGACACCCTGGGGGCAGTAAGAAAAAGTGCTAGGTATCATTACTAAAATGACCGTTTTGTCAATAAACCTAGATAGTAATTATGTCACCCCCTGACAGTACATCATTCACTTTGGTCTCTGATTGCTAGACGGTACAGTCTGTAGAGGAAATCATTCCATAAATTGTCCTCTGTCGGCATGAAATTTTGGGGTAAAGATCTCAGAAGCATGTAATCACAGCTCTGTGAAGTTATCTTCCTTGTTCAATTGTTTGCAATGTCATTTCTGATGAGACAATATTATCAGTGCTTCAACTCACAGATCCAAGGAAAGTAGGTTTGCTAATGCTCAGTCAAGCATAATCCATTTCATGCTGTCACCAGCACTGTGAACTAGTTTATAATTTTCTTCTCAAGTTTAATACAGTGGTGTCTCCCGAGAAGCAGCTTCAAGAAGATGCCTCAATTGTCTTCAGGAAGAATTTTCCTAGCAACTGAATGATCATTAACCAAATTTTCTGATCTCATCACACAGCCATTTCCCCTTGAATTATTGATTCCAGTTTAACACCGTTTTTCCCCAGCTGGGAATTATATTAGGGCTGACAAGGCTGGGAATACAGTTTACTTAAGAGAAAATGTGACTGGCATAAGATGTCTGCTGCTGCATAATGGGTTCCCACTGCTACAGAAACGCTGAAGTGATGAGGGAACAGGAAAACTAATCTTGTGAGAAATTATTACTTTATTTATGCGCTTGTGAAAAACTAAAGGCAAATTTAATAAGTAGTAATATACGAGGGGATAAAGATCCTCACCTACCTTTGTAAAACACTTTAAGATTGACAGATGAAAAGCTCTAGAAAAATGCAAAGTGCTGTTATGATTTATTTATTATTTTTGTGTGTTGTCTGAAAATCAGACTCCAGAGTAACACATCAGGCATCAAGAAAATGAGGAAGTCACAATTAGTGAAAAGTGTGGTTTAAGTGAGCTGCCCAGCATCATGTAGGCGCTCAGTGGCAGAGACAGAATCCAGCTCTCCCATGCAGCATTCAGCTGTCTTTACCATAAGCCCGTCCTTTCTCTTCTTGCAGTCCCCTGCCTCATTTACTACACACCATCCAGCTTTTGCTACAAAGAAGTCATGGGTCCGACAGACAAGAGTTTTCTTCCCTGGCAACCCTGATCATCTCCAGAGCAGCTCCGTCCTTTGCACTGAACATAGCTAGGGGCCTTTGGGAAAAATGGTATGTGATTAAAGACTATCATAATACATATACACAAGGGGGCTGACTTACAGTCGCAACAATAAATCTGGCATTTCATAACTTCTAGAGTGCTTGACTTTGCAATCTTAATGTTCCTTTAACATAGATGTTGTTTTTGTGTCATTTAGTACGTTTTAAAGAACGAAACTGAATAAAGAGAATTTCCATCACGTGGCATTGTATTGACACCCAAATCGTTCATCAGTAGAACGGGAACCTTTAGACCTCTGCTATTTGAGTTAATGGAGTAACTGATAATGGTAGCAAGGTTACCATCTTCTATGTGAACCAGCACTGCGGGGGGATGAGGCACATATCTTGCCAGTGGGTTTCACTGACAGTGGGGGAATGATGAAACTCAGGAATCTTAGGTTCCATTCCTGGAGGAGAACATGGCCTAGTGGTCACAGACTCTTTTGTCTGTTCCCCAAAGCTTGATCCCTTCTTCTGTGTCTTTTCCAGCCTGTTCCTGCCCCAGTCCTTTTTATTCCCCACCCCTAGCTCCTTGTCCTAGTCCCATTTTTTTGCCTATCCAGTCCCAGTCCCCAACATTCAGATTTCTCATCCCACTCCTGGTCTCTTTGCCAGGCCAGTCTTAGTCTTCCCTTTGGAGCTTCCAATCCAAGCCCAAGTCTCTTTCAATCTAAATCTCTCCCATATTCCTAGAACCAATTTCTTTGTCTAACCAGCGTCAGCCTTTCATCTCCCCCTTCCCACACCTCGGATCCAGGCTTTATCCAGCCAATTGCAGCCTCCCCTCCCACCTGGCTTTCAGTCCCAGTCTCCTTTCCCAAGTAGTCTCAGCTCCCAGTCCCTTCACAACTCCCAATCATAGTTTCTCTCTTCCTGCACCACACTCTACCTTGTTCCCTTTCCATCTGAATCAAGCAGCTTCCTCCAGCATGCTGCCTTAGTGCCTAGGAGAGACTGGCTCTCTGCCCTCAGTTCTGATACCCAGCCCCGTGCAATCATTACAGGGGAAGTCCAGCTTTGCTTCTTTAGCCCTGGGATGGAGCATACTCATTCACTCTGTGGAAACAGCACATGCCCAGGCCAGTCACAGGGATGAGCTGGGAGATGCTGGAGTATGCCCAGTCAGTGATTTTAGCTGCTAAAATTGAAGAAGTCTCTACTGAGCCTGTGCGAACTGAAATTTTTCAAAGGCTTATATCTTGGTCAAATTTGGGAGGATTTTCAAAGGCAGAGCAAAAGGCACATCCTTGAAACAAAGCCTCCTGCCTTCCCCCCCTCCAAATTCCAAGTTTTCTGCTCCAGAGCATGGGGTGCTAGAACTTCTCAAAGAAAAGCTCACCATTGCAAAACATCATAATTTTTCCTAGACTTGTTCTCCGAAACAGCTGAGCTATTTTGTCTGAAACATTAAAAAGAAAGAAAGAAAGAAAGAAAGAAAGAAAGAAAGAAAGAAAACCCAGCTTCATGTAGACAACTAGCATGGTAAATGTCAGCCCAAGTGGTTAAAACTTGGTAAAGTTATAAGAAACTGGAAAAGGGTCTTAGAATGGGATGTGTTGGCCAGCCTAAATAATAGGTGTTGCTATCATCCATGGCGATAATGCTATACCTAGCCCCAGATTCTGTGCATATTTACAACAAATAGTGGGCCAGAGCCTGAAGGCCTTGCTCACTTTTTACACACTCTTACTTAGGCAAACTTCTCACTGATATCACATTGTGTGGAAGGGTGTGGCCTGTGTTAAAGGCTGAGACAATGTGAGCAAGGAATTCAGCCGTTAGCCCGGTATGAGTAAGATGAGCTTGTCACTGAGTGAAGGTGATGTCTATAAAAACTTTTGCGATTGAATAGTGGTTATTCATCCAACAATTTGATTAGCTAGTACAGTTTTTCTTTGGCAGGGCGCAAATTAATCTATCTATATTTAATATTATAATACACATTACCACCTCTACTTTTTAGATTTGTAGATGCTGCTATCCTCCTTTCTTACATATTACACCAAAGAGTTACAGACAAAGTTACCCCAGGCGTGACTGGTTTACTGGAACCAGCAGAATTTTTTTTTCTACATGGATGAGCTCAAACTGCAAAGCTCAGATCCTGATTTGATTTTCAAGCACCCTAATGAAGGGTGAATTCAGGGTTTTGAGTGGACCTATTTTAAAGATTTGGGGTCTTTGCAAAATTCAGATCCAAGCTAGACTGTGAGAACCCCTGCAATCTAAGCCGGGAGATGCAATTCAGTCCCTGTTCTGCTTCTACAGTGGGGGTTGGCTCCCGTAGATCTTATTAATTAAAATTGCTTCATTTGCTCCTGTGGGGCAATTTGCATGGTTTGTTTCTCCTTAGAGTACATGAAGAGGATTTTGTAATTTGATTGTTCTCATAGTTAGTGGAGGCAGGAGAAGAAGAGAGGAAGGGGTAGAGTGAGAGACACACAGAGAGAAAGAGAGTATCTAAATTGTGATAAAGAAAAAAGTAAACAAAAAACAGAGATGAAAGCTAATGTTAAAAACCCTCTTATCAGGGAAGCAAGGGACATTATGGAAAAGCAGATCTGACCAATTCTAATTGTGAACATGGCTGTATTTGCAAGTCTTTCTCCTCCCCGTCTGCTAACTGCCCCCGCTTCCCTCCTGTCCCCTGGGGCAGCACTGCGGTGGGGCACCATCACCGTTTTATTAGTTGTGATATACTGTGGCTAATTCCCTTAATCTGGACCTTGCTTTCCTATAAAGCCCAGACCTCAGGTATTGAATTTCCCTGATCAAAGTGCAACCAGTGTGGGACACAGCAATCTCCACTAAACAGGGGACCTTGGGAAAGCTCGTAAATGGAGTAAAAGAAACACACACACACACGCACTCACAAGACAGAGCAATCAATTGGTAGAACAATCACGTGTGAAATATTACTGGCTCCTTAAAGTGCTGGTTCTGGGATTTACTGCAGTGTATTAATCTGCTATGCTTAATGCATTGACCTTTCACCTCTAACAATTCAGTAGATGGCGCTTGAATTGCCAGAAGCTAATGCGATGGATTAGGAGCAGAAAGAATCCGCCATATTGAAATGTTAGAGCAGCCTAAACCGTAGTGGAATCACCTCTCTGTCCTTCTTTTCATACAGTGCTGGAAGATATGGATTCCATAGCAGGGGCCTGTATTGACAGGAGTGTATGCGTGTTTGTGTGAAGTCAGGAGGAGCGGGTGTTTGATGGAATGCAGTCTTCTTGTAAGACAATTGGAGGAAGGATAATCTTATGATTAAAGTACAGAGCAGAGTTAGAAGAGCTGGCTTTTGTTCCCAGCCCTGTGTGACCTTGGGCAAGTCACTTCACTTCTCTGGATCTCAGTTTCCCTATTTGTAAAACTGGGATAATGGCACTTGACAACTTTTTTGGGGGGTGAGGTGGGTGAGGGGTCTGGCAGCTTCTTTCATTGATGTTCATTAAACACTTTGGGATCACTGGATTGAAAGTGTTCCATAGGATTACAAAATATTACCATAACTAAATAACTAGTTAAATGCACAATTAAGAAGGAGAGAGAATGGATGGAGAATCCGTCTTTTACCATTCTGTCCCATGATAGGCTTACCTCACAAAGCCTTATGTTGGGGGGTGGAGGGGTACATGTACTTGGACCAGAAAGTTAGCCCAGGCCTACAGATTAGTGCTGTGCACATGTGTACATGTGTGTGAGGGTGTCGGTATGAATGATAACAATAGGAAAATAGAGACCTATGATGGCAGGGGACTCAAATATCCCCTTGCTCTCTTCTTGGTCACCGAGAAACCCCAAATGTCACTTCTGGAAAAGTCCTATGGAATTTAATAGACAGCAGAAGCTCTTCAATACAAAATAGTCACATCTGATTGAATTTAAGAGAGTCAGACTCTGCTACTGAATTCTAGAGGCTAGTTCAAAAAAAACTGCAAAGGAGATAATTCTCTGTTAAGAGTAATTTCAGTTGAGCCCGATCACATTTCTATCATGTGGCTTAGATCTAACTGTAACTTACATGCAGTGTGGTATGGTACATATGCCATGCCCCAAGCTAGGTGGCTCTTGATCCAGGATGGGGGAAGGGAACATGTCCCCTGCTGCTTCCACTAGCATTCATTGAGGTGCCATATGTGCCTCAAGATTGGAAAACTCTTTCAGTGATGAGTGATGAAAAAGAGTTTGCACTTGGGCAAGCTCTTGGGAGTATGAACAGACTGGAGTGTCTGTGCAGTATCTAGGCATGCAGAGGAACCCACTTATGATGAAGTCACTTTCTTTATGTTTTCACAGCACAACTTGGCTATGGCTGAGATTTTCAAAAGTGACTGGAGATTTTGGCTGTCTCAGTTTTGAGATACCCAACTTGAGGCACGCTAAAGGGGCCTGATTTTCAGAAAGTGCCGACCACGCACCCTCTGACATTTGGGGGGTCCACGTTGGACACCCAAATTGAAGCATCCAAAATCACATGTCCCTTTTGAAAATCTTGGCCATGTATAAGTGGAGGTTTCACTAGAAAAGCAATTGCATTGAAACAACATATGACTTTCCTTTCTGACTCCTTTATAGAAGAGAGATTGGTCCAAACCAGATACCTGGGCCTGAACACACCCAAACTTCTGGAAAGTTTGGATCCAGGTCCAAACTTTGTGGCTTGGGTTCATACTACAAACAAAGTTTCATTGGATTTTTATTTTATATTGTGTTAAACCAACCAAATAAATGTAGGAAATATCTTCACCTGTGCAGGGGGCAATGCCTCTGATGTGATGTTTAGCACAGTCAGTGCACATGGGGTTTCAAGAACATCTTAACTCAAAACTTAAGGGCCGAAAGGCTGAGTGCTCAACTCTCAAAGGCTTTGAAACCAGAGCCCTTCGTATCATAATTCAAGCCCTTGAAAGTATCAAAGGGCAAAGGAGACAAGTGGAGTAAATGGCTGAGAATGGATCCCAGCAGAAGAGATGTCACGGGACCGTGAGGGACAGTTGGGATATTTCCTGTAGCATCATTCTCTCTGCCTTGGTGGGTTGAAGGCCCTTGTACAGGTTGCCTGACATCAGCTGCTTGGAATGCCAGTAATATAACACCCCTGCGACACTCTGCACTCCTGCCGTACAGTTTTATTGCTCTGCTTCCACTCTCTCTGGTTTATATCGGATTGTGTTTTCCAAAGACAGGCAATAAAGAGGGAAGGGGGGAAGAGGGATTTATTGCTTGCTAAACTAAACTTTTCTGGGCTTGCTGTCCTCTGTCTCAGCCCTCCTCTTGCTGCCAAAGCTGGTCTGGAGAGACTGTTGCTTATGGTAAGATCTTTGCGGTGTGAAGGACAAGGTTTATCAGAGACTTAGCTGGGTTCTCTTCTGGGGTTTCTGTGTGTGTGTGTGATAGAGCACGCCTAAGTCACCTTCCAGACAGGTTGCTTTGGGGTATCAAGCAATGTAAATTGCTGCTAAGGAAATGATTGTAAATGGGTGCATATACTGATAATCCTCACGCAAACCCTGCGGTGCTTTCTTAGAACATACCTAGATCAGACTCCCATTGACTTCAGCACAGAACCTGACCCTCTTGTGGGAAGAAATTAAAAACTTTTAAAAAATGGGACAGGATGGAGGCCTTTGTGTTGCTGATGTGTCTGTGAAATGATGGTCAGGGGCTGCCTAGCAAACGTATCCATTGAGCAGAGACCTTCATCTGCTGAGTCAGGCTCACTTGTGTATGTTTTCAAGCATGTAATGACAGCTGAGGCTGGACTCAAGATTTCTAGGATATACAGGCAGCAGATGTATATCTTAGCCTCAAGTCAGCTACCAGCGAACCAAGCCAGGAGCTTTTTCAAAGCTGGAAGGTTGGCATAATGACTGGCTGCAGTGATGGGAATTTACGAAGCTGCTTCCTACGGTTGTGTCAACACCAGTTCACCCATGCCTTGGTCCTGAAAACATCTGAGGGTGAATGGATGCTGCTGGCAGTGGTGGCAAGATTGCTGTCCCTGGCCTAATCGTTTATGCAAGGGGTATCTAGGAATCTGGAAGGGTCCCTTGAGACAGATCTACCTTGTGCTGAAATTCCTGCATTGTGAAGAGTCATGCTAATAAACACCTTGGAGGTGGTGATATTGGGGGACTTTTAAGGTTTTTTTAAAAAAGGGGAGAGAGGAACTGAGACTTATCTCAAGGGGCAAGGAATACAATACTGTAGAGCTCCTCACAGCAAAGGCTGGACCAGCTCGTGACCTAAGATGTGATAATAATGTCGCTCAGAGTTGGATATTATCTGAACATACCCAACGGGATGAGTTTAAAAACATCTGCCCGTGCTCCCTAAATGATGGGATACGGTCAACACCTCCCCCGCCAGTTGCCCCAGTTTAATACATGAGAGGAAGAGGGATGGGGATTTCATGCAAAACAGCTTTGTTGATCAAATCAGTGACTCCAGGAAGGTGCCTCAGGTGAAAGGGGGGATGCATAAACAGCAGTAAACCATTGTAGTTGTGCATTCCAGCAGCCTAGGGGTAAGTTACTGCCAGGTATCTCTGAGGTATCCCTAGGTGATAGCAACTTTAAACTCTTTCCTGCCAATGGGGTCTCGCCAAGCCATAGCTAAGGCTATTCCAGCCTTCTGTGTCTGTCTAATCTTTCCACTCATGCTTAGTTTCAACTACTAACGTGGCTGTGATGGGTGGAATTTAATGTTCTAGGATGTAAGGCACCAGGGAGGAAGAGGAATTGCTGAGAGTTCTCGTTGTGGGCGTAACTGGCAGTGAGGCAATGAAACAAAGGAGGAAAAGCACATTTCAAGAGAATATCAGGAAACGTTTCCTAATGGCCAAACATGTTTAGATGGTGGAACGGCATCCCGAAGTAAAGTGTCCGAAACTATGCAGTTTCTATTTAAGAGTGCACTGAACAAAGAATTGGAGAAAATACAGTACGATAGGGACAACCCTGCGATGGCCAGGGTAGGGGTTAATGAGGCCTAACAAACCTTTTGCATCTAAAATTTCTCTGGTTCAAGGGCTTGCACCAGTTGCAAGAAGCTTGTTGCAGCTTCCAACTCTAGTTCACTAGGATGTGGTCTGAGTTACTGAATAATCTCTATCAACGAGTCATCCTACAGAAAGGTCAACAAGGTATTCCATCTCCCCGTAGGGACCTTCACACAGCACTTCAGGGACTCAGCCTTGAGTGGGCATTTCACCCTCCTGTTGGCTATGTGTGTTGTAGCATGACACTCATTACACTTTCCTAATTTAATATAAGGAACCATGGAATAAATCAATTTAAAAGAAGTGGGATGAGCTGTTTTTTCACACTGCTCCCCTCTCCTAGTTCAGTCAACCCTATTTCCTCCCATGCAGTGTAGATAAATCTCTGCGGCTTCTCTACCACCACCTTTCCTATGGTGATGTATGGAACCATTTCCTCATGGGCCGACTCCTCATGGGGTCCAGCCAGGGAAGCAACACCCACATCAGGCTCTTTGTTTATGCTTGTCTTTGATTGTCAGAGTAATCTCTTGTACTTGTTTCCTGGGCCACCAGCTAACTAAGGGGCTGTGTTTAATTACTCTTTTGGTCTCTGGGCATTCAAGACTGTGGTATAGTAGTATTTTATTCTAAATGTATGAAGGCTGGCATTTAGGGAGCTCCATTCCGCTCTTCACCTCTCTCTCCACCCACCACCATGCCTCCTCCCCTAGCTTTATTAGCAAAATGGAGTTTGTGTTTAGCATTTCTTCCCCCCCACATCTTGCTCCTGCCAGCCCCCTCTCCCTGTCACTCCTCAGATGAGCAGAACTCATTCTGTTTGTGTGTCTTGCTTCCATCCAGCCATCACCTGGCTGGTCAGCCCAGATGGAAGTCATTACAGTGGCATTTTACTAGAGGGAGGTATAGAGGGGTGAAAGAAGGGCGGCGGGCACGAGGAAGTGCAAGATTATCCCTGTCCAAGGATGTTACTTTTGCAGCGAGTGGGGCCACTCTCAGGAAGTGAACAAGAGCAAAGGAAGCAGGAATGAAAGGGAGGTTTGTGTGAGGGCAGCTTGTTGGGCAGATGTGTCAGCTGTCGGAAATGCCGCTGATGAGCACAGGGAAAGAGTCAACTAATTCTGCTGATAATAGGGAGCCGCACACGCTGCAGATGGGCCTCTGTTTAGCTCAGAACTCTACAGGCTCATTAGGTTAGAGTTAAAGATGATGTTGGGGGTGGGGAGGCATGTGAACTAAGCAAAAGAAGCTATCATCTATCATCTATCATCTATCTATCTATCTACTCTTTTACAGAGCTTCTCACTGTAGCATGTGGATGATTTAAGAAAATATCCAATATACCCAGAAGATAAATGCTTCTCTGTCGCCATTCCACAGTGGGAATGTTTTACTTCGCTGTGGGAAAGCTAAATAAGGCTGTCAATTCTACATTTTGTGGAGAGGTTCATGATCACTGTCATCTCCTTAGGAAATGAGGTCCACAGTTATTGGACAGCTGCTGCAAAGATTGTCTCTTGAACACCGGCGCCTTGCTCTTGAATTTGACAGTGCTATTGTGCAAAAGGCACACAATTTTTGTGGGCGGTCAGGATTGTGGGGAGTTGGAAGTACCTCGAGTGCCTTAGCATGGAGAGCTTTGAAAACAAAGGCCTTGAACCTGAAACTGTGCACAAGTTAAAAACAACAGAACTCATGAACGCTAACTAAATGGGACCCCCTACACACACACACACACACACCTTCGAGACAGTCGTCTCTCACTCTCTGACCCCCTCTGGGAGAAGCATTATATGCTGCCCTGAAGGTCAACGGACCCAGGTCCTAACAGCCAACGTGGGGAATGAATTCCAGAGGCAATGGCCCAAGTCTCTGGAAATCAGCCGAGATACTGGAATCATTGCCAAAAAAGTTGTCTCATGTGCTGACTTCATGCCTGGTGGTAACGGTTTCAGGGGCGATACTTCCTTTAGTGCTGCCACTCAAAATGGCAGTAGATGCTGGTGCTGATTATAGATTGGTCTGGGCCACAAAGCTCAGATTTGGACCCAAACATCTTCAAAATTTGGGGATATCCAGGCCTGGAGTTCTTTTTGGCTCATTACACTGATAGACGCCAACTGTGAGAAAGTATTAATATCCAGGGAAGATCCCCTTTGTGCTGCAGAACAGCAACCAAGGACAGCTCTGGAAGAACCTATTTCAGGTTTCACACAAGCTGTGACAGGGCAATTGGGGGTGTTAGTTCTCTAAGAGACCCAACTAGGCTGGACACATTCCATACAGCTGCATTTCTTTACCCTAGTGTATCCTAGGGATTAGCTTCTCTCCTGTGCAGAGGGCCAGTACAAGCTGTAGGCACCATTTAAATCCCAATCACATCCATGGTTACATGGAGTGAATTTCACCCCTAGCCAGATGGGATGCGAGTGCTCCCATATTTTTCCCAAGTGACATGGGCCATCCTTAGTACAGGGCCCGTTCTCAAAGTCTCTATATTGCACCCAGCCTCCATCTCTGCTCTGCACACTTACCCCAAACTCAGCTCTGTGGAGTGAGCCATGGCAGGTAGTGCAGCCCTGTAAGGGCTTGCTAGAGAAGGAATGTGTGTAAGCCCAGATTTCCCCTTGCCCTGTCTTTCTTTCAAGTATAAACCCTTTCGCAATATGTGAATTACGGCACAACACCCTGTGAGGTTCTCAGTATGTGGATCTGAATGTAAACATCAATCCCCACTCCCAGATATTTATTTCTTGATTGCCCTATGCTGTACCTGATGTGTTTCATGATGACCTCATCTGAAATGCTTCTGATGGAATAATGAAAATGAAAACTGGATCCCCCCCTCCTCCTCTTCGATTTCAGCTGCCTATTAACCTATGGTGATTTAGGATGTCCTTGGAACTTATATCAACTGAAATTTATTTCAGGAGCCATGCACTCAGGGACATGTGGAAGAGGTTATTTATTCTAAAGAGACGTCCGGCAGTGATGATGTCATAGGAGCCAGTGGAAAACCATACCAGCTTGGTTTGGTTTCTTACCAAATCACCGCCTGCAGTTTCCTATATGAGATGGCACCTGCTGATGGATAGGGTGCCTGAACATAATTGTCATATATACTGCTTCATTTTTATAAATGCTTATTGGCTTAAAAATAGTTTTTCTTTCTTGTTTTTTTTTCCATTAAGCTCTTGCTTATGTGCTTTTTAGCTTTCACCTGTAATGGGCATAGACCTACTGTCAATAACTTTTAACTCAATCCAAAGAGAAACACAGCTCAGGCATGGCAAGCTTAGCTTCCACTCTGCTCATTAGCCTGTTCCACTGTGGGGAAAGGCTGCAAGTAAAATGCTGAGAGAGAGATTTGTGAATAAAGAAAATGTTCTATAATGAGGATATAAACCTATAAAATCCTTTTCAGACACTGCTTAGTTTGAAGAAATTCTGCCTTGTGTCACTGATATTATGGAGACATTTCGGGGTGACTAAAATTCATGATCTCTTCATCAGAGAGTCAGCATCCAAGATTAGCCCAGAGTTCTGATGCATCCTTATTTTGCTAAGGAGTTTCTCATGCATCCCTGTAGAGATGGTTCACAATCTTAACTGCATGAAGAGTGTACATTTCCAAGTGGAACATTTGAAAGGCTATTTTGCTTTTTGGTTAGAGAAGGGGACCAGGAGTCAAGACTCCTGGGTTCTCTTACAGGCTGTACTACAGATTCAGTGTGTCACCTTTAGCAATTCCAGTCAACTCACTGCAAACTGGGTATAACATCTCATCCCTAAATCACAAGGGTGTTGTGAGGATTAATTAATTAGGTTCAGTCAAATGTTGTAAGATTTCTGGATGCTTGAGATAACACGAATACAAATTTTTAAGAGTGCTGAATGGTTAATTTATTCCTCAAATTTTTCCTCTTCTGGTGTGTGATCCAATGGCGATTGAAATTGATGGAAGGATTCCCACTAATTTCAATGGGCATTGAATGGGGTCTTTTATGCTACTGAACAGTTTGCAAGAAGATCATGAAATAATGAAATATAAAGTTTATTCAATATTATTTGCAAATGTTGTGAGACATTTTCTCCTATATGAATAGTTTGTGTTGATTGGTTACATAAGTCAGGTGGTGTGGTTATTGGTCCTTGATTGGCTGACTTATGGAACCAATCAAAACTGCAGAAACTGAGAATTTTACAATCCAAATTTTGCTTTCTATAAATATTTAAGCATAAAGTTTTCCTTCTGCAGATGCTCACACTATAAATCTTGTGTGAGCACTTGAATGCCTACTAAAATGAATTATAAAATAGTAGCAAACTCAATTGAATCCAAATTACCTTCCAATTTCCAGTGAAAATTCACAGCAATATTTTCCCACTATGTGTGCTGCAATTTCATTCATAGGAGTGGCATTTTCTTTCATTTGTAGACAAAGAAAAAGTGCACAGAATTCTATCTGGACATAAATTGGAGTGACTGATATTAAATAATCACATGTCGCCTGGGAGCCAAAGAAGGGAAGAATGAGCCAAGTGTACACAGGGCCCTCTCAGTCCCAATATAGACTCATAGACTCATAGACTCATAGGTCAGAAGGGACC
>ML675638.1:5017765-5031249 GCA_007922155.1 Mesoclemmys tuberculata
TCCCCCCGGAGCCTTCTTTTGGCCAGGCTAAACAAGCCAAGCTCTTCCATTGGGCTCATTTTTGGGACCTTGATGATGGCTGGCACTCTCGTTTTTGCTTTGTGATTCTCTCACTAAGCTGCCTTTGACTTTTTCATCAATCCTTGGCTACATCTGAATTTGATTCCAGGGCTTCTTGGCCCAAAACCTCAGCTAATATAAACTGGCAAAGCTCTGTCGAAGTCAGCTGTCTTACCCTATATGAAGATCTGGCCCCTTGGTCCTAAATGCCTTACTCTGCTGATAAATCAGTCAGCGTCACTTGCTGTTCTTGTAGAATCTATTGAAGCTCTTTAGAGATGCCTACTTGTTTCTGTACTATTCTATATATAACCTTTATTACTCTGTCATTTAGACTCCAGTCTGTAGGGTGAAATTGGGTGTGTGTCCTCAGTACCTTACTGAAGATGATGTATGCTCACTGATAAGGTCACTCTAACCAAGTCATGTTGGTTTAACATGCTCTTTTCTGTGCCCTTTGCTTTAAACTCCTCTAGTTTTGTTTTATCTGAAAATGCAGCAATTGCCCACCCCCGGCCCCTTAATTTATTACAAACAAAAGAGGTCCAAAGCATCAGCACGCTGGGCCAAACTCATTCCTGATATAACCACACTGAAGTCAGTGGCATTACACTAGAACTTAACTTGGTTCTTACAGTCCCCTCTTTCACTCTAAATTCCTCTTTCTAATAGACTCCCCATATTCCAAAGCCAATTTCTAATCTGTTGGTCCCTCCTCTCTCCCTTTCTCTTCTACTTATTCCCTTCATGGACCAGACATTGTATTACAGATATACTGAGGAGCGCTTTCAGTGTTCAAGGGCCCTATGGCATCAGGGACTGTCCACATGATTGAATTAGATTTCCACAGAGATAGCCTTAATTGGCCCTCTAGATTTTTGGTTTGTCTGCAAGGTAATGGTGAAATGGCAGTGTTCACTTTGCTTGGCTATATCAGGCAATATATTACGTCTTTTTTCTCCCACTCCCTCAAATCAGCCTGTCTCACTCTTATTTTGGCTTCAGATTATAGATTATAAATTTCCCTTCTCTCCAATTCTCCCTTCAGTTTGACCCCCAGCTGCTGAAACTATTTCAAGTGATTCCCTCTGTCCACCCTCCACCCCCACTGCTAATGGCTTCATATGAAAGACAGCCCCAGCGTTAGGAACAAATGACATCCCTCAGCCCAGCTGTGTCTAATTAAAAACCCAGCCCTCGCCTCTCACTTCCCTCCCCCGAAATGATAACATTGATTCAAAAGTGCTTATGATAAGATTCACAGAGGGACAAAGCCACCTTCACCCAACAGGCAAATGCTGTGCACTGTGACCCTTCTGTATCACAAAGAAGGGATTCTCTCAGTCCCTCTGTTGCCATGTGTCTAGAGATTTTTACGCTTTTCCTGTGGCATTACTAGTAGTTAATTTAGCTGAGCACTAGCCAGAGATAGAGGCTGATCTCGTGGCGAACACAGAGTAACGAATACTAGGAAATCTAGATTCTGTTCTGGGCTCTCCTGCAGTCACTCAGGTCAATATTGTCAAAAGCACCCACCAAGTTTGATTTCAGATGTCTGACTTCAGGCTTTTAGTGGCCTGATTTTCAGAGGGGCTGAGTACATGCGGTCCCACTGACTTCTTTTGGAGCTGCAGCTGCTCAGTTCGGCCAGATGCGTCTCAAGCGTTCACTATTAGTGGACGTTTTTGAAACGGTGGCCTGCCTCTGCACTTCGGCTGTTCAGTCTTTGCAAGTAGGGGGTAATGCTTCCCTATTTCCAGGCAAGGTTTGTGTGGTTTCGTTTATTAGTGTTCATAATGTGCCGTGCAATCCTTGCATGGAAGGTGTAGAAATGCAAACTACTATTATTTTGCCACTTTGCTTTTCTTGCTATTTTCTTTGCTCTGGGACGCTCCGTCCCGATGCTGCCCGGAATGGGCCTGCACACAACTATTCGGTGAGCAGCAAGAGTGGCAGTTGGTAGTACTTCATTCAACCAAGTTTGCAGCAAACTTTCCGCAAGGCAGGTGGATTGATTTCTGAAACTGTATCCCAGCTGTTCAGCACTGGGAATGAAACCCTTCTTGTGGGGAAGCCCACCAGAAGATCTGAGAGGCTTATCTCACCCTTGCCTGCTGGGTGTAATGAGGGAGGAGGGGTTGCTGAGATAATGAGGAAGAAGATGTACAGTTAGCCCCACACAGTGAAAGATAGCTAACTATTTAGATCAACGTGACCTGCTGGCAAAGAACATATCCACAATGCACATTTCTGTAATTTACCAAGGTCATTTACAGGGAACAGTATTCACATTTTTAGGGGACTTTTGTATATGCATGCTCGAGCCACAGCAGAGTTCCTATTGCCTCTGCACCTTGCTTCCTAGGACATATTCATCACGGCTAACCTAACTGCAGGTGTGCTCATTCTAAGCAGCTAGAGATCTTTACCCACCAAAGAATGACCATAGTTGCTCAGGGTAGTACATGGAAGTGTGGTGGGAATATAGGTAGGATGAATAGGAGACAATTAAGCAAAGGAAAATCCAGGCTGAGTATTCAGAAACATTTCTGAAGGGCAAGATGTGTTAGACAGTGAAATCGGGCAGTGGCGGAAGTTTTGTCCTTTAGAGTCAGTTATGATTACAGAGGACAAAACACTCACAATTATTTTGCAGGGAGCACACAGGGAAAGAGGAGCACCTGGCAAGCTAATACGCTCCCTGCCTCTCTCATTTCTATGATTCGGTGCACAGACGGCTGGTGCTGTCAGCTGGAAGGAAGCCCCTCGTTCTCCAGCCAAGCTGTTTGCGCTACTCGTGAGTAGGTGACATAGAGTCCACGCCGGTCAGGTGCTGAGAACCTGCTGAGAGGCACCGAGCAACCTTCGTTCCCAGTGAAGTCACTGAAAATTCAACATGCATAGCAGGGACTCTGTACCTCACAGAATCTGGCCCACGACGAAAGACTGGGGAGGGAGAGGAGCAGCAGTCATGTAAAGCTAGAGGGGGCATTGATGCCATTGGCTCTCTGACTCTTCAAAATGGGATTTCCAGTAGCACAGGGTAATGGCAGATGCCTTAGTCCTAAGAACAGGCTCTACAGAGGATCTGTGGAATAAAGTTGTTGAGATAAAATAAGAAACGTCTTTTGAGGTTTGGAACAGCTTTTAACCAATTTCTTTCATGTCATTTCCAGCATCTCAGCACCTCCTGATTTCACCTGGGAATGGAGGGATAAAATAGCATTGAAAAATTAGTTAGTGGTGTTCCTAAGCAGGTCATAACCCAGATATACTGGAAATGCCACAAATGAGTCTTTTCTTGTGAGATTTCCAACCTAATTTATAGACCAAGTATGTTCAGAGAAACATCCACAGCCATGTCAGTAGGACAGAAGACAAGGAAATAGCAACACAGAGAAAAGAAAGCAAAGTTTCCAAAAACTCTGGAGAGGCAAAGAGCAAAATTCACTATCAAATTTCTGTGGACAACATTACCTTGTTTAAAATTAAAATTAAAATTACCTTGTTCATCTACACCCTTGATAGATACACAGATAGTGTTGACCCTTTGCCAAGTAGGAACAGATTTTTGGAGCCTTGCAGATCAGTTTCTCAGTGATGCGGAATCAGATATTTTCCTGCTGTAATTTGTTTATTTACAGATGCACACCAGTCCTGTTCCTCAAACAGGCCCATAACAAAGAGCAAACAGGGGGTCCTCTTTTGTGGACCCCCAGACCATACACCTCTGCCGTATTCTCAGAAGCAGCTTCCTTGCATCTCTGTCTCCCTCCAGTCTCTCACCAGTCTTTCTTTTTCACAGACAATCTTCACTTTCTGCCCTGTCTCTGAATTTTCAACCTCCTCACCAAGACCCCATGGCCTTGAAAGGTGAGCCGGAGTGTCTTCAAACCTTTCAGGAATCACACATTGCTACCCTACCCAGTACCTGAAGGTGTAGTATCACGGACCAAATGAGACTGGACCCATTACACCTAGAATCTGGTTGGAAATGCATTAGGATAACGAGATTCAGCCTTAGAAGCTTGCAACGCAAAATATGGTGTCAGATATTCTCAGGGTTCTTTCCTTTGTTCATATCGAAAGTTACAGCCAATTGTCCTGAAAAGAGTTTGGGGTCTTTCAACAAACCTTTCCTCTGGGGTCCATCTTAATCATCGGTTATGCTTGTGCTGTGTTTAAACAAACATGGTAATAAGCAGCAGATAGTCCTAACACTAGCCAATCCTCCTGAATGTGTGGGGAGGAATCCTTTTTCCCGCCCTGCTACTTCAGTCCCCCTTTTCACTGTCTGGCAGGCTGGCGTAGATCAGGAATAGATCCATTGAAGCCAATGGAAATACACTGGTGCTAGTGAGAGGTGAATCAGGTCCTGTGTTGTCTGCTTCAAAGGGAGGAAATGACCCAGAGCACATGATAAGCAAGGAGAGAGCTTAACAGAAAGCCATCAAACTGGATTTGCTTTTCAGGAATTAACCATGCCTATTGGTCCCCAGTGGAGGGTGATGGAGACGCCAGAGGAGTTAATGCACTGTTGGCTGAAGATCAGCCTTTGGCAGCCTTTTTGTCTCAAATTCCACTGTAATCAGCTAAATGAGCCCACTGCTAGGGCACCCCATCAAGAATCGTCCTAGTCTCCTAGCTGTGGATGGACTGACAGTGTCTTCTTAAAGGATCTGAGGCTGGGCGTCAGCAGCAGCCTGTAAACTTCCACTCCGCACCATCCCGAACGTCTGTATCTGATTTTTCTCGGTCCACCACTTGTCCCCTCCCTGCCTAGCATCTTGGATAGAACTGAACCAGTCCAAAAATTTCAGATGATGCTTGTACACATGATTGCCTAATGAATAACCCCTCCGTTGCTGATGGAAAGTGCAAACATCTCAGTTGCACTGTCCAGGGGGCATCTTGTGCATTGAAATGGATGGTGGGCTGCAGGTGTCTGCTGGTCAGGGGATATGATCGCACCTTCCATTGCCAAGCACTTTACCAACATGAAAGGGTTAATTTTACACAACTGAATCCTGTGAGATGAGTAAATAGGATTATCCTCTCTGTATAGATAGGTTTACAGTGAGAAATCACTGACTAAATCAGGGATAGAATTAGCAAAATAATAATATCTGGCTCTTATAGAGAGAGGGAGTTTCATCAGTGGATTGCAAATTGCTTTACAAAGGAGGTGAGTATCGTTTTCCTCATGGGGAAACTGAGGCATAGAGCCATGAAGTGACTTGCCCAAGGTCACGCAGCAGGCCAGTGGCCCAACCAGGAAAAGAGAACAGATCTCCTAAGTCCAAGTCCAGGGCGTTATCCACAAGGCCTCAGTGCTCTGCCCCTCAGAGTCCTCTTTTCTAGTTTTCCTGCTCTAATGGTTAGACTGCACTTGCTTTGTTGTTCTCTTCGGGCTGGTACCCTGACAGATGACAGGGATTATTTTGGGGGGACACCTTCAAGCTGACTGCATCAAAAATTAAGTACACAGCTCCCATTTTATTGTGAGCAGGCACTGTAGTATGTGCATAATTCTCTGGGCAGCCAATGAAGTGTAAGTCTTGGAGACCCTAATCCTGCTGCTAGGGTCTTTCTGTGCAGTCAGTTGGAGGGTTGGGGCTTTAGCCGTGAAAGCGTCTTTCAAAATCCTTCAGAAGTGGAGCCTGTCAGGTGAAAATCTTTAAAGACGCCTCTTCTATGTCAGCAGCAGTCTATAGCATAGCATTGCCTAAGGCACATTCACTGCCCTGAAGAGCTTATGAGACATGAGACAAACCCAAGACAACAGATCAAACAAGGAAAGCCAGCTCAGGCAAGGGGATTATTTATGACAAGAAGAAAGGAGGAGGTATTGCACAGATGGATTTGAATGAAAATTTTTAAGGATAAGAAAGCCATTTGGATCCAATGTTCTGTCCAAATTCTAGTGTGGATAACCACTTTCCGTCCACCTAAATTGCCCGTCATTTCAAGGTGGTCTTCTGAGGCTTAATTACATTAGAAAGGGTCCTGGCAAATCCTTCTAGTGGAAACACAGGTATATGGGCAAAAATGTGTTTTTGCTGGTAGATCTTATTTCATTCAAGGAACGGGAATAAGCTGTACCATTAAAAAAAGCCTGTCTATACTAGGGCTTTTGTGGCATAGCTATGTTGGTTGCAGGCATGATTTTTTTTTCACACTTCTAACCAACATAGCTAAGTTGGCAAATTTTTAATGTAGAACAGGCCTTACCTTCCTGACCTATAATAATGGGCAGTGTTTCTATATAGCTGTAATGTTAAATGAGAGACATTATTTTGTAGAGCTGGTCAATAGTTTCCTTTGAAACTTTTTCAATGAAAACAGGCTATTTTTCTAAATGAAAACTTGTGCAGGAAATTTTCATTTCATTTCAAATTTCCTGATTTTTCCATGAAAAATTGAAACCTAAAAACCTAAATAAATAAATAAATAAATAAAAATACTGAAACCCAAAACCATGGAAGTTTTCATTTAAAAAAAAAAAACAAAAAACATTTTGGCTTCATTTGTTTGTTGAAATACTTGGCATTTTCTAAACGTGTGCATACACACATCAACACAAATTGAAAAAAATTAACATTTCGTTTCAATTTTTCAATGGAAAATACTGATCATTTTCAGACCAGCTCTATCGTTTTGTGCCAGTTCTACAGTTTTGTGAATCCCTCTCTGAATTGCCACATTTGACCTGAATCCAAATGTGTGATCTGAGATTCATTTAAATTCTGATCACCAAATAGTTACCACAGCTACCTGCTATTTTAAAGAAAGGGTTAAAAACATGGCGCCGCAGGCACCATTAAAATCTTGACATTTGCCACTCACTGTAGTTAAATTTCCTGTGGCATTTGCATTATTCCCTTTTTAACGACAGGAAGCAGTGCTAATACTTTGGTACCAGTGCAAGTAAATACCCTGGTGCAGTAAACATTAAACACACCATTTTGCCCTTATTCAGATTGTAGCTGCTGCCATTGAAGTTGCTGGGTTTTCTATAATTGACAGCAGAAGTGAGCCATAGGATTTTAACGGCATCCACTGTGTCTCAGTTATCAGTGTGGTAGCAACTTGCGAATGCTGGCTGTTAATTGTGGTGAGTACATTATAGTGACTCCTGCTGGAGGAGACTGGACTGAAGTAGTTTGGTGACACATCCGCGGGTGCTTACAGCATTCCTTCAAGTGACTCTTGCTGAGAACGACTGTGGTTGTCAGTTCACTCAGAGCCAGAGCTCCTGTGTGATGGCTCCTGCTAGGAGAGTGGAATAGGTACGGTATGCTTCCAAGTAGGCAGTGCTGCCCTACAGAGACCCACATGTTCTACTGATTATCCTGCACACTTAAACTTGAGTTATAAGAGTGACCCTAGCCAGTTGGCTGAAAAAATATCTTTGACATCATTGAAAATGTACGCTGCTGCTGAAGCATGGATTTTAATTTGAGGAAAACGTCGGCCATAATCTAGCATACATTAAAAATACATCTTTTTATTCCCATATGGGTCATGTTAAGGAAAATATTTAAAAAAATAAAATAACCAACCCCATTATAGGAAGCCTCATTAGAGCAGCCTGGAAAAGTTTAGCCAATTTACAGGCTATACATCTTAATCTCCCTGAATTACAGGAACGATACAAAAACTGGAGGTTGAGAGGGAAGGAAAGAGGCCAACAGAACTTGGCTGGAGGCCAAACCATGGATCAAGTAGCCCTTACTCTGCCCTGATTGCTACCCCTTGTTATTAAAGAAAAGACTTTCCAAAGAAAGGCATGAAGACTGCAAAGTATGGCGGTACCTCTGCTGCAGGTAAACACTGAGGGTACGCTCCATTATTTTAAGGCATTGATTTGTTCCAGCTCCCTGTATTCTATAGCAAAGGTCTTACAATAGTGCGGAGGCAGAGTTTAGATTCGATTCGATTGGATTTGCTTGCAGTCTATCCTCCTCACCAACCCAATTTAAAATGGGGCTCAGGAAGATGGTACAAAGAGAGGGAATCTTTTGCATCCAGCCCAAGTACTGTAGGTAGTAACTGGACATCTTTCCTCCTCCCTCACCAGGCCCTTTGTGAAATGGTTTGGTTATCCTCTGTGCAGCTCACAGCAGATAGTCGTTCATATTGTAAGCAACTTTACAGTCACCCTGCTTGGCAATCTCATCAAAGAGGATGAAGATAGAATGGGCATGGAGTATGCTTGAAAAGCCTGTGCACGGGGCAGGTGTTGGAGCGCTTCCCTGCTGCTGCATCATGCTGGGATGTCAGGATGTGTTGGACATGTCTGACCACACTAGGGGTGAGAAGAGGGTTGGGAGGTGCAGCTTGCTTGTCCTAGCATATCTGCACCTCAGAAGGCTTCAAAAGGAGAACCAATGTTCTGTGTAACCTGCTGACATACAAGCTAGCAAGTACTCTAGGAGCCAGCAAGGAAACACACCTAATTACAATGAAGACAAAGGGAGCTGTGGGGAGACCTTGGGAGCCAGCCGGCTCTTCAGCTAGAGCCAGGGCTGGGAGAGAGCGTTTGCATGTGTGTGGGGGGGAGCAGGCGGTATCATTGCAAGGCCAGTTTGAGATGCATAGGCTCGCAGAATGCAGTGGCTGTGTGGGGTTTTCGTTGAATGTGAATTCCTAATCATAGTTCTGGCCGAAGGATTATGGAGAGGGCCGGAAATCCTTTGGGGGGTTTTCCCCATATAGATTTGAATACACATGGTTATGCCACACCTCCAATTTTCTGGCACCCAGAAATCACAGCAGTGGGCAAGATAGATCAGAAAATAAATGTAACTGTTGAATGCTAGCCCCTGGCCTTCTCAGCATGAATGACTGATAGCATACAGCAACTTTTTGTATTCAGTATGCTCACTACAGATGGGGCAAAGCAGGTTTGTATGCTTTGGAGAGATCCATGATCCATCAAATGCATGCATCATGAGATGCACACCTTAGGTCAGGTTGTCTATGCGGGGAGGAGGCAATATTTTTCTCTGGTGGGCTTCCTTCCAGTTCCGTATTCCGAGAACCAGATGTTAAATTCTCCTTCTGTTCCCTTCCTCAAGCCCGCTGGCTAGGGATTGCCCCAACTCAATATCACAGGCATGGTTTTCTCATCCATAAGGTGAACAATTCATAAGGTGAGCAATCCATAAGGTAAACAAAATGTTTCCAAGCAAACACATCACCTAGCTTGTCTGAGGAGCTTCCTTGCAACCTGTCACTCAGGAAGTTAACTCGTGATTGGACCGCATAGCACACGTGTGTGCATGCGCCATGCCCTGCCTGTTTTTTATGCTGCATAGTATATTGAAACATTGTCCCTGGGGACTAAGGCACTTTGTGTGCCTTCCATAGGAAATGTATTTTGTTGTGTATGTGTGTAGTATTGTTAATATGGGTGCTCCTTGGAGACAAGTGTAACTATAAAACCAGAACTAATGACCATGGAAATATCTTGAGACATACCTGCTGTAATAAACTATAGACTTAGAATATAAACTTGTTGGGGCAGAGATTGTCCTTCTGTTCTGTGTTTGTATGGCGCCTAGCACAATGGAGTCCAGACCCATGACAGGGGCTCCCAGGCACTATGGCAATGCAAATAATTGAAATAATATTTGTGATCTTTTACTGTCACTTCGCTTCCTAGATGCAAGTCCTCCAAGGCAAGGATCACACCTTCATATGCAATTGTATGGCATTTAGCACAATGAGGCCTCAGTCTTAGTTCAGCTTGGTAGCCCTGATCCTAATCTCTGCAGTGATTCTGAGCTCTCTAATACACATTTTCTCGGTCCTTATCTAGTCCTTCAGAATCTAGCTTTCACCTATTTCTCCTGATGGAGCAAATATCTTGGATGTTTTCAGTGTTTCAAGTAAATCTCCATGATTTATCTGATGCCCCCAGCTGTCCATCACTACAATATATAGGACTGTGGCTCTGCAGTAGGGGAAATGACTCATGCTTGAATCCAGCTATTATCGTCTGCCCAGCTGGACGGTGGGTTTGTGTGCTTTTTGCAGTATATTGTTTCTTTTATATTTCTTGCAAATGTATCTGTATATCTGAGGTCTTCTTGCATGAAATAAAGTCCTTGCTTGTTTGTTCATTAGCATTTACACTGAAGAAGGTTGTCCTTTTATGAGGTGTATTTCTCAGGTCCAACTGGGCTAGATATCAAGTTACCCATTTCCAATATGTAACAACATTACTATCATGTCTAACTTTCTTTAGAGGATTTTTCACTTGCTGAATAGCTCTCAGACATGCTGTTACCATGTGGGTAATTTGGTGAGGAGGGGTTTGTTCTTACTGGTAGGTGCTAGCAAATTCTTGAAGTTAAAGCCTTGAAGACAGAGGCCTGTGGTCAGTAATCAAAACTTCTGGAGACATGTGCCTTCCATAACATGATTTTTCAGGAGCCATTGCCATTCCATGGTTTGTATTTGCTCATTCTGAAATCTCAGTGAATTCAGAGACACAATCAGTTACAAGCAAATACGTTTCTTTTGTCAAATTCAAAATAGGCCCCCTCCTAGCCTTTGCCATACTCTCTCTGGGATTTTCTGACTCTCCGTTTGAACTCTTGCTGTGCTTTTTGGAAGCCGTGATTTAGATCTCAAGGAATTGTCATTTATCTATAATCTGAGCAATCATCCCAGGCCAGAATTGGCTAACTCATGTAGCACCTGACTAACTAACTGACTAACCTGACTAACTCACCTGATAGCATGTGAGAAAAATCAGGAGAGGGGGTCAGAGGGACAGAGCACCTAGATAAGAAAAAGTCTCAAATATTGGGACTGTCTGTATAAAAAAGGGACATCTAGTCACCCTAAACTCATGCCTGCTGCTCACATTTTTAAATGAGATCCTTAGGCAGTGCTTGCCCAATCTGTGCTGCCTTCTGAACTTTTATTTAAGCCCTTCCTTTCATAAGCCCCAAGAAATCCCACAAACATACAGGCTGGGGCCACAGGGAGGTCAGAGCTCTCTTGAACTCAGGATAGAGAAAGCAGCTGAGTGGGTACAACAGGGAGCCTATGTGGTGTCACTCAGGCTTTCAGCCAGCCTTTTTGAGCCTCCTTGTTATTCTTGGGCCTACATGCTCAAGCAAACACCATAAAGCCATTAATGACCTTCACAGCGTAACTAAAAGAGAGACCTGAAAAGCAAATTTTATGTAGGGAAAATGGAGAAGAGCAACTTCTCCAAGCATCAATGCTGTCAATAATTTAGCTTCTTTGCTCTTTGTAACTTAGCTTGAACTTTAAAATATAACTCAGGGAGGGAGGGAAGGAAGGTATTGCTGAAGAGGGAAAGAGAAAAGCAGAGGCAAAGAGAGAAGAGGGCAGTGAAACATATTACATGGCTGCAGCAAAAATGCAACTCCTATATAGAGCTTGTATGCGCTGCAGAATTCCTGCTGGGTTTGGCTGCATTTGAAAAGAATACACCGATCATCAATAACCATACAGGATTTTGTTCCAAGGCCAAATCATCATCCTCTTGAATCCTTCCTATGAACAGTTATGTGATGTGGGGAAAATGTTTGCGTTAGTTATAGATTTAGAAAGCACAGTTAAGAGGACTAGATATATAAGAAAATGAAAGAGCGTCTCCCTAATCACTGCTCTGCCCTCCCCTTTTTCTCCTGGAGTAGGACCAATAAGGGGTAGAACATTTGCGTGTAGGAAGGTGTAATAGTCTTTCAGTCTCCACAGTAACTCTTTGAGACATCTATACAGCATGGGTTCCATGATGTATACATTTCGCTTCTTGGGGACACAGCTTGTTCATTGACAAGCCCTTTAGTAATACTATGTGATGCAGCATTGTCTAGAGGACAGTGCAGAGGCATGGGTGCCAGGAAGCCTCCAGTTCATATCCTGGATCTGCCACTGACTGGCATTGACCAAGTCACTCCACTTCCCTTTCCCTCTGTTTCCGCCTTTCAAACATGGGAATAAAGATGCTTACCTGCCGTTGTACGAAAAGTATTACGTACAATCCAGCAGCTTAAAAATCCCACCTGTTCTGCCGGAGATTTCACACTCAGCAGGGTGAGGTCTGTTGAATAACAATGAGTCCCTGTTGAAGTGGGACATTTCTTCTTGCAAGACAGATGGAATTTTAAAGCTTGAGGCCTGTATTGTGCCTGCAGAGCTCTTTGAGCACACAGAGGGCTGTTTAAGAGTGAAATATTGTTATTGGCATTCTACTAGAGGTTTCTAATATACAGCATTAGTGATCATCATAGTGTATATAATGACGTCTGCCTCAGAGGATTATAGGTACACTGTGGTTGCAAGGTAATAGATCAGTGTTTAATCCAGCTATCTAAGAAATGGGACCCTCATACAGAACATTATGTCCTACCAATACAGCTGAAGATCTGGAAGAGGCAAAATCAGTTAGAGGCACTTACAGAGCAGTTAATGACTATGTATTGTACCAGATCTGCCAGAAGAACTCCAGGTCATGGCAATGGGAGACTTCCAGAAGCATATAGGTCAATGCAGGTAACTTCCATCCTGGGGTATTTCCTTCATCACTGGGGGAAATAACCCTTGCTGGAAAGAACCTGCCTTTTATTTCACTAATTTTGCTTTTGTGGCAATTTATTGGCTGCATTTCTGTCTGCCCTATAGAAATAAGGACAAACCAATGCAAAGAAATAATGATCTGATGTATGGAAAGTGCCAAAGCTCAGTTCTAAAGAGGAGGTCACTCCCCTCTGTATATAAAAGGGATCTCCAGGATACTTGCTGATATAACAGGAGGAAAGATTTGTTCTAAAGAGTGTAAGGAAAGTGTTCTCTAAACAAGTTAGCTCCGAGAAGCAAATGAACTGGAGGCGGGATTGTATTGAAAATGTCAGCATTCCAGTGGGCTAAGTCATGGTCCTTGTTCATGGCTTAAGTGAATGGCCCATGCACAGGGAAAGTTTGGGTTTTGCAGTCGTCACAATCTTCCTCTGGATGTGTAGTGGCAGCAAAGCTGTCCAGTTAGCGACTACTTCATTTTCAGTGTTGCATTTACCTTCACAGCTACTGACTGCATCCAGAAGGGCTGCCCAGGGCATCTGTGTAGTCATGGGTCCAGTATCTATCCCCCCACGTCATTGCTCACCCTGCAAACCCTCCTATAGGAGTGCCAGAGAGCACAGGTCTGTGGGATAGAAGGACAGGTGGGGATATGGACTTGTTGTCATGGGCAGTGAAACTGTCACTAGACCTTGGTAGATTTGGGTCGGCATCGGATAGGATTTCACACACCCCATCGCTGCATTGGAGACACGGAGCTGCTTGTATTCAAGACAGTGGTTCTTGGGGATTTGTGAAACAGGTGATGCCAAAGCATGTGTGTGTGTGTGTGTGTGTGTGTGTGTGTGTGTGTGTGTGTG
>ML675638.1:5043928-5080668 GCA_007922155.1 Mesoclemmys tuberculata
TAAACAATTTTGAAAATCTGGCCATTTATTTAGGTGTGTAAATAGGAACTGAGTTCTTCTAAAATCTGGCTTATAGGTTACAAATCCAGAAAAAATATCACATAATTACATTCCCTCTCTCACATACGTGAATTATCACATGTACCTCCTCACCAGTTTCTCTCTGTCTGTTTCTGTTTTACCCGCAAATTGGAGCCACTTTAGTTCTGTTGAATTGGAAAGTAGGTGGTGGTGTAAGAGAGTAACAAAGTTCCAATGAAAATCAGATCCAGCAATTATAAGATTTTCTGTATGCATATATTTTTTCCAAGCTTGACTTTGTAATGAAATAGAGACAAGAGAGACCAATTTCCAGTAGGTTAGGAAGCAAATAAATCCACATTCAAAAGGGTGAGGCTAGCATAGATCAACTGATTTTTAGGAAAGGGCTTGACCGTTGAAAAGAAAAATGGTGAAATAACTTTGTGAAGTGAATAAGCCTGTTAACTGTTACATTTGCAATTTGCCAGTTGGTGCTGCCTATCCTGTTGATCAAGGGGACTTGGTTTGCAGTCAATTTATGTGCTAACAACAGGGCCAGCCTTAGACCAAATGGCTCCCCACGTGAGGAGCGTCTTTTGTTAAACTTTTGAATACCTTATTTTTTATTACATTTGTAGCCCAGTTCACAATTTTGATGCATGATTTGCATGCATGATTTATCCCTGTCATATAAGAGGATAAATGTGCATGCTAGGATCTATAAATCTATATTTATTCATGCCATATATAAGCAAATAAAAATAAATTTGTTTCCTCTAAGCTTACAGAAACTTTTTAATTTTAAGAATAACTGAAATGTACTAATATCAAGAAATTGAACTGTACACCAGCATGAGGTGGACCAGTATTAAATAGTGTGACAGCAGGTGACAGATTTAGAAGGTTAACCCTAGTCCTTTAGTTCAAAAGGTCACTTTTCTCACCTTTGCCCTCACAAACTGAAGAACAGCATCAGAAAGATCCAAAGACTGGCCACTGGCATTTTCAGGCGATAAAATGGCAAACGATGTCAGTCTCTCATCATCAATCGTCCATTGAAGATATGTTTTAATGAGCCTAGGCTTCGAAAAGCTGCGCTCACCACTCGTGAGTTTGACCGGCCCATTCAAACAGTCAATTTTCCCTTTTGTTGCTAACAACAAAAACAGCACCTTGAGCCTGGTGCCCCCGAAGCCTGGCACCCCAAGTGGTCACCTGGGTTGCTGGCCCCTAAATCTGGCCTTGGCTAATAATAACTGTTAGTGTTTACTTTGAACTGTGCAGAGATTAAAATCCAGCCCCACAAAGGTACTGAGGCTCCTAAATCACTGGACATTATGGGCCTAAATCTCTTTGTGGATCTGGGCCTCACTAACTAGCACCACAGCCTTGGAGGTAGTATTTTCCTCATCTTTTCAGTGGCAGAGCAGATACCCCTGCATATCCCACAGCTAGGTTTGCCAGGAGAGTGCCAGCTGGGTTCTTCTCCAGGTTTCACATTGCTCTCTCATTTCTTGTCATAGCTGTACAGCCTCCTCTTAGCATGGCACGATACAAACCACCCCTGCACATCTCCAGGGGCCTGTTCCTTAACAAAAAGGCTGCTGGAAGGGATATAAAACCTCACAGAACTTCCTGGGGGGGCAGATTACTCCACTTCTGCCTACAGCAGGGTATTTTGGCCCTTTTTGGAGACAGCACCCTGGGTCAGCACATGGGTCTGATTTAGTATCACGATTCCTATACTTCCTATGTTCCAAAGCTCACTGAGGTCAATAGGAGTCTTTCTGTTGAATTCAGTGGCTTTTGGATTAGGACCTAAAAGGAGTGACCTTTCTTGTATGCTGGGGATAGGGGGTTGTGCCAATACAGAGTGGGCAGAAGCTGGGGGGCCAGAGAGGGAGAAAGTTTGGGAGTTGGGACTGGTTCTGTGGGGCCCAGTTGTCCTCAGATATGTAAGTGAATGCCTTTCATGTTTCCCTGTGTGGGTCTTGGCAAGTCTGTGGCAGAGCAGGTCCCCCCAAGGGCTACGTTGGCACCTCGGAACCTTCCAGAATCTGCTGCCTAGTGCCGGGGGACGTCAGCTCTCTGCAGCTGGGGTTGTTCCATGTAAGAAAATTATTTCCCCTCTACGGGTTGTCCACCAAACAGGCCTTAATGGACTGGGCCTTTCAGATGGACCTGGGCTTCCCACAGCATTCATGGGAAAACTATCATGTAACTTTTGTCAGACCAGTTCTGAGGGGCAGCCGTCGTTTTTGTCCGAACGGCGTCTCTTCGTTCCCATCGAGCGGCTGACTCACATAAAGGGACTTACAAGTCTCTTACCAGGCCTGGGTTGAATATGGCAGCGGTTCTCAGCTGGGGTACATGTACCCCTGGGGTACCCAGAGGCCTTTCGGGGGGCACATCATCTCTTCTAGATCAGTGTTTCTCAGCCTGGGGGTTGAAGCCCCAGGTGGGGTGACAGGATGGAATTAGGGGGTCGCGAGTGCAGAGCCAGCATTAGGGGTGGCAAGCAGGGCAACTGCTCGGGGCCCCACGCCACAGGAGGCCCCACGACACTAAGTTACATGCTTCAGCCCCGCTGCCGGGGGCTCAGGCTTCAGACAAGTAAAAACCAAGTGAAAAACTGGCTCAGCATCACGCTGACACGTACGTACAATATTTATATTCCAGTCACTGTGTTTTGTAATCGTGTGGTAAAAACAAGAAAGGAAGCAACTTCTCAGGAGCAGCGCGCGGTGACACGTCTGTGTTTTTATCTCGGATTTTGTAAAGCCAGTCGTTTTTAAGTGAGGTGAGACTTGGGGTACATGAGACACATCAGCCTCCTGACAGGGGTACGGTCGGCTGGAAAGGTTGAGAGCCACTGGAATATGGCAAATGAAGCTTTTAAAATTGTTTTAATTTTTTTTGGGGGGGGGGGGGGGGCCCAAAACTGCAGATTCTTGTCTACTCACACATTTTGAAACTGTATGTCACATTTGCTGACATCTTTTCAGTCAGAAACTCCATCCCGCCCCTCCCAAGAAGGAATTCTGGAAAAATCTAAATGTTTTCTTTCAACATTTTTAAAATGAAAACATTGCGATTTTTCTGTTAAAACAGCCTTACGTTTTCCATTGCAACTTGGCTTTTATTTTTAGAAAAAGGTAAAAAAACCCCAAAAAACAAACACACCCCTGTACAAAACAAAATGTTTTGTTGGACCCAAAACACATTATTTCCCCAACCCAGCCCCACTCCAACCACAATTCTACCCTCAGCTGCAGCCCTGGCCTTGGCCCCTGGCCCAGCCCTGGCTGCCAGCTTGGCCGCAGCTCCGCCCCCAGCAACATGGCCCCAGCCCCGCCAGCCTTGGGCCCTGACCGCAGCCCCGCTGTGGCTCCACTCCCGGCCATAGACCCACCCACAGCTGTGGCCCCAGTCTTGGGCCCTGGCTCCCGGTCCTGACCACAGGCCTGCTCCTGGCCCCAGCTCCCAGCCGCGGGGAGAGGGTGGCACGGAGAGGGGTAAGGGGAGACGGGCATGAGGTAAAACGTTTGGAGACCACTGCACTGAGGTGTTTTGAAAATGATACCCTTACTCCTTTCCCCCCTGAACGCATCCACGTCCCCAGCAGGCCTGCTCTACAAAATGGCGTGCTCTGCGCAGCATGACTTCGCAGGCACTGTACAGACAAGGTCCCACTGCACGCTGGTTACCATGGCGTAGAGCGCTGATTTCTGCACGTGGCCCATGGAGGTGCTCCACACAGATCCATCTGGTCCAGAGCAGGGGGAAGCTTGGGCCACCCTTCAGCTCAAACAACAGGGCCTTGTGTTTTTAGACAAAGGGGGCCTTCACTCAACCCACTTCACAAGTCAGGGCATTGTGACATTAACTGGCCACCCTGGGTGCTTGTTGACTCTGTTGCTGGATTTACTTCCTCCACAGATGTTGTTATGGGGCATATAAATGCCACTCTGGTACTGAAAAGGTTAAGGGGAGCTGGCGTGATCAATTACCCCGTTCTGTGGCACCTGAAGGGGAGCGGGGTAATTAAGGATCAAATCCAGCTGAGGGGAACCAGACTGGCTGGTTCCTAAAACTGTGGTGGAGTGGTAAGAGAGCCCCAGGCAAGTTGTAGCTGTGAGTTTCCTCTTTGGGAAAGGAAACCTGGAGGGGCTTGCAGGAAGGAGTTTTGTTATGGGACTGTCCCTGAAGGGAGAAAGCAGCAGTCAGCTCCTAAACCAAGCCTGGGTGAAGAGAGACTTCAGGGAAGAAGCCCTCAGGGTTAGACATTTGGGAGAAAATGGGTCTTTGTTGGGGAACTCACTCAGGCCTGGGAGAAGGGTGAGGAATCTGCAAGGGACTGACAGGGTGGAAGAGATTTTGTTCTTTTGAGTTGAAATAGTCCCACCCCTTCCAGGGTATCAATGTTTGACCTTGCTGGAAGGCCAAGATGCTACATGGACCACTGAAGTCCAGAGGACGAGGAGGAGGAAAAGGTGGTGGTGGCGGCAGAGGGGCTGTGATGCTGCATCTTGTTATAAGGAAGTGCTCTACAATGGTGAGTCTATGACATGTTCTGTTACACATTCACAGGCTTTGTGTTTGGGTCTGGCATGACAAGATTGCTTCATTCTGTTTTACTGTGACTGTGACAAATCCCTTAAGTTAGATGCACACTGCAAAGAAAGAAATCTGAGTTCAACAATAACAGCAATTGCTCACTGACTTTCCTAGCTCTGTAGCATGGCACCTGCTCTATGCAATAGAGTGCAGTGTATAATCCTGGTTTGAATGTTTCATGATATTATGGTTGGATTTCATCTCCCTCCCCCTACTGCTGGCTCTTCAGAAGAACTTTGTTTTTAACTGTAAAGCTGATTGTATGACAGTCACTGTTTCACCCTCTGAGTATCTCTTTTTCCCTTTGGCCTGAGTGCCTGTGACAAAGAGAGACAGTGTGCTTACTGGAGCAAAGCATATAGTAGTGCTGGCAGGAACAGTGCTGTTTTTCTCCCACTAATGCAGCATGTTCCTCTTGATTAGATTCATGTTGCAAATATGCTGTAATGACCTATTGCAGTGATGGAGCAGAAATACTGGTGTAAAAGGGGTTAATGTAAGCGCTATTGCCCCCCCCCCCCCCCCGCTCGCTTGCCTGCTTAAGGGCTTTAATTGGCTTTGAGATCCAGCGGACAGGATGCTTTTAGGAAAGATGGGCTGCCCACTCAGGCTCATAAGAGTGGGTTAAACACCAAGGTGGGGAAGTTTTCTGTCCCTGCTTCTGTCTATACTAATTTAACTTTTTTGTTTTATATGCCATCCCTAGAGGATAAGATCATGCTGATTGTCCCTTTTTGCTTTATTCCATCTGCTTTTTTGTTTTGTTTTTTATACTTCATAAGTGAAGATTGACATTGGGTCATTTGCTGGTAAATCCAGTGCTCGAGCCTCAGCCATTCCCCACACGAGGCCCAGGGAAGGCCCAGCAAAGCTGCCGTTATGCCTTTGTGGGTTGTGATAATATCTGATCTTATGCCTCAACAGGCATGGGCCTTAGCAGTAGTTGTACTGAGGCCTCCCTAAAAAAGATCAGGGGCTGTGGGAAATGTTGGTGATTCAGTAGGAAAGTCAGCACTGATGCTGATAAAGCAGGCTGTTGGGTAGCGGATCATGGTGTTCTCATCATTTGGATGAGACTATTCAGCTCATGCTCTCTTGCAGTCAGTAAAAACCAAGTGGCACCAGGTTAAATTCATAACTACCCAGGCAATGATATTGTGACTTGCCTACTTTTCCTCTGTGTAATTTCTAAAGGAGAAAATATTGTTCACTTCCAGGCCTAAACGGTTGTTTTGCTCGGGAATGTGACCTGCACTCTACCTTGCAGGCAGATGCATTTCAAGGGCAGGAAAAGCCATTACTAAGCGTGTGGGCAAAGTACTTCGAGTATTGATTCTTCTAGATGAATGGGGTGCTATTAATGGTAGACACTGGTATAACTCAACTAAAACAGAACAGATAAGATGGTATTTCTGCCAGGTTCCTTGCCTAGAAAAACCAAGAATACCAGTATGACATGCAAAGGTACAGGTTTACTCATGGAAAGAGGCTGGAACCTCACGGCAGAGGCCCCTGGCCAGCTACGGTGGGAGACGCTCCTAGCCAGGCATCAACTTAGGATGAGGTGTTACCTGGTGTTTGTAGTGCAGAATTAGAGCACACGAATGGTATTTCCCTCCACTCTGCTGTGGGAGTGGGGTCTGAGGGAAGCATCTTCCATGCCTGGCCATTAGTAGGAGCAGAGGAAGCACTGAGTGGGACAACGGAGGATGCAAAGAGAAGAGATAAAGGAGGTGGGGGGCTAAAGAAAGATAGGAGGGCTGAGGGAGACATGGAAGATCAAGGGAAGGAGGGAGCTAAGGACACAGAGAGGGAAAGAGGAAGAATGGAGAAATGAACACAATGAAAGCAGAAGGGAGGGGGGTGCTAAATGCTAATTGGAGGGGAAGCAGACACTGGTGAAGGGTGAGGGATGGCGACTGACAGGAAAAGAAAGGAGGCAGGAAGAAAACAAGTGCAACAGGGTTTAGAAACATTTTCTATAAAGTTGCTGCCAAAATTGTCTGATAAATCATATCTCCTGCCTGGATGTACCTCTGAGCAGGGATGCAAAATATGTGCACAGAATCCCAATGTATACCCACTGTATTGTTCTGTAGGGTGGGAAATGTCACCACACAGATTGATTGGACATGTTGTTACCTGTTCTTGTATTGCCCATTTGGCTACACTTGCACTTCAAACCCACTGGAGAGGAAACGGTAAGGGGCCTTCTCTGCTTGAGGTGTACAGAATTGGTTTTGGCCTGCTACCCACAAAACTGTGAGGCTGTGGTGTTTCCCCTTCCTGTATAGTGGGTATTATCATAACCCACACACCCTGTCCGTCATCTGGTTACAAGGAGATTCTTGGAGTGAGTTATAAAACTTTAGAACAGTAGTTCTCAACCCGCGGGCCACAAGCACCCTTGTCAGCACACTGCTGTGGCATGTGACAGCCTCAGGGCCATACAGGTGGTATATTGTGTGGAAGTGGCCCACATAACTCAGACAGAGCTGCACAGGCAGCCCACAGTGGTAAATAGGTTGAGAACCACTGCTTTAGAAAGGATGTATAGCAAAGCCTTCAACTCCTATTGCCTTCAGTAAGAGGCTTTAAGTGCTCAGTGCCTTGCATCTGTGTGCTTTACTGGCTTGATCCTGCACTGCTGAGATGAATGAAAATTTTGTTATTGACTTTAATAGGAGTAGGGATCAAGCTGATCTCTAAGATTTATAGTCCTCATTGCTTATGGGTTTGTTTTGCTCCTTACTGTGGGATACAGAATTAAGTGACTAATTCTCTAGGCACCCCAATCCTTTATTTCATCAATAGCAGTGGTTCTGGGCCCCTAGACTGCAGATTGCTGATGTTAGTCTTTAAAGCACATTTGTGAGATGCTGAGCTGGTGAAACATCTTTCAGGGCTTTAGCACTAAGGAATCCTGCTTTGACTACGTGGGGGTTTCCAGGGGCTTTATTGACCACCACGAGCAATTCCAAGCCCCTCCTGTGTCTGTCTTTGCTATAAATTCAGCTGTGGTTGAACTTGCAGAAGATGTGAAAATCAGAGTGGTAGCAAACTTTGAGGGGGACCAAACTACCAAGTGACTTGGAGGGGGGAGGATGAGACTGGTGGGGCTGCAGCACAAGGGGAATTCAGGATCAATAAAGAGCTCCACACTAGGGGAAGAAACTGCAATCCCTATTCCCTTCATCTTTGTATCCATGTTACAGCCACACCCATCACTCATAAAATGAGAATTTATATTTATTAACACCCCTCCCCCATATGCACTTGCAGTGTAATATGGGTTTGAAATGAAGTCCCTGACCCTGAAAACATACATTTGCACATGAGGAGTCCTACTGAGCTCACTAGAACTAAACAAACAAGTAAAATTACCTATGAATGTGTTTTGCAGAACTGGGGCCTAGGTTTCTTAACCTACTTCTACAAAGTTTAGAACTTAAAGGGACTCCAACAACTTAAAATCCAGTCAGCTTTAAAAAAAAAAAAAATTCCCTTCTCAGCTGGATGCATTTGCAGCTGGAGGGTTGGCTGATCTCTGGACATGGGCAGAGAAAGATGGCTGAGAAGTGGTCCCTGGGCCTGCCAGAACCTCCAGGAACTGAAAAAGGGAATTGCAGCCTTGAGTTTATTTTCCACAGCAAGATGGCATCACAAAACAGCACAATGAAACAGCAGGGACCAGCCTTTCCAAAGAGCTCACAGCCTCCAGCTCACCTACTTTTCTGTTGTGGTTAGGTTGGGGGATTCCCCACAGTTTTCATTAAGGGGTGTGGTATGCCTCATCATTCTCATTGGGACCTGTCGTACGCCAGCATGTTTTGAAAATCTGGCCGCAGAGCTCCAAGTAGAAACTGTGCTTGAATAGAGTATGTATGGGGGCAGAGGGGATGGGTGCAAGTCTGACCCACTGCTGATCCATAACTGGCCCCCAAATTCACATATCCTTTGAGCACCAACTCAAAGATGCTCCGTCCCACCCAGTGAGCTTCTGCTGGACTTGTCTTCTCTCCATCTGCCCCTTTTCTGTCTAGAAAATGTAGATAAAATAAGTAAAACTGCATGGTTTAAGCCTGAAGCAAGAACATGTTGTGTTCATGTTTTTTCTTGCTCACCTTCCATAAACAGAATCTCTAAATGTATTATTTTTTAAAAATGTACATTGATTTTTAAACCACTCTCATAACTTTGGGGTCTGACTCAGATTTTTCTTTTTAATGACTTGGGAGACTGCTCCTTATTTATTTAGATTTCAGTTCTGAAAAGGAATCTACTCTAGAAATGTGTGGTGGGGGACATGACTAAGTCTGTTGCTACTTAAACTGGAAGAAAGAACTCTGCTGGAAACTGGAAATGGGAGCTTGCCTGTTTTGCTGTCTAAGGACTGGTCTGTACTGGGGATATTTGTACTCCTGCACTTGATATACATGTAAATGTAAAATGCGGCTTGTTATAATGCAGTGCATCTGCCTCTAACTCAGTTTGGTTGCTTCAGTCTAAATGCCCCCATATAAAATCTTGCACTGATGAAGTAAATACCAAGGGGTGCTTTGTCATTCTCTCCCCAACTCTCCATGTCATCCATTCTGCAAGCCCCCTATCAACCATGGTAAAATGAGCAAATGTGCTGGATGTTCTGACATTTCACTTAACGTATAACATCACAGGCTGCACAGTTCCTGGACAGCCTACTTAAGCCTTTTGTTCAAGCCTGATGCTCACCTGCCAAAAATAACATGAGGGTTTACTTGCCAATGTTTCTTCCAACAGCCCTCTCGCATCCCCACCAAAGAATGTTTGTGCATTGCTGCCAGTTTCTGCCAACAGATACACAGCACTGGGGAAAAGGCAGAAGCTGCCACTGGTTTTCCAGTAAAATGGTGCTTCATCTATCTTGGCAAATGAGTACATTATCCTGAGAAACAAAGATCTTTCTCCTGGAAATTGAGTGCAAGGGAGATGCAATTTCGATTCACTGGGATCCATACAGTGTAATCCAGACTTCCTTAGCAGAGGGCAGGCTATGATCTGAATGACACCTGAATAAAACTGGAGTAACTCCTCTGATTTACCCTGGTATAACTGACATTGGAATCTAACTTGGGAATCATAACTCTGCATTTACATTAGTGTAATTCCAAATGCAATCTGTCTTCTATATTTTTCTTTTCTGATGGACATCCGTTAAAAGGATCTTTGTTCTTTCAGAAGGGAAGGAACACAAGGGCAGGTTAAAACATATATTACACTACAAGCAGCTAGCTCATTAGATGTAATCTATTAATGAGTATCAACATTTTTCTTGTTCTGTGATGCTGAAATTCCTTCATTTGTCTAATGATGCTGTCTTGAGCACAGCTACCACAGGGATATAATTACTCCTTTAAAAAAAATTAACAAAAGGTTGCTACAGTCCCAGTTAAACTTCACAATCTGCTCTTTATAGGATTGTACAGGATGTACCTTTCTCACCATTATATTTATTACACTCTGCAAACAAATATAAACATTAGACCATGCTCACCTTTCCAGGGCCCAGTCACATTGTGGGAGAATGGCAGTGATGTGGCTGTATTACTTTGTCCTCATGATTTCTGAAGAAGTTGGGTTATCTTTGTGTAGAAACTCCAACTGTCTTCTGTTTGCTTAAAGAACAGGTTTCTTAGAGGGTGTAAATTTTTATAACTATTGGCTTCAACTGATCTGTGGTGACTTGAACCAGTTGGCAAATCTAGCTGTTCAAAAAGATAAAGCGTTATATGTGCTATGTGTTTGTTTTGTGTTGGGTGCTCAGAAAAAATGCCGTGGATTCATTGACACCCTAATCCTATTTGTGATATTTGTAAAAGGGAAGCCAGGGAAATTCCCTTCCACCACTATTTAAGCTATTTGTTCCTACATCTAAAAAAATGTTCAATAACTTCCTCTTTTTGTGGTTTGAGTTACTTGTAAATAAGCCATGGCTAGAGTTTGGGCTAAAGAAATCATCAGGATTAGGTTTTATGAAATGCTTTGAACTGTCACCCCAAGATTTTGCCTTACCAACCTGTTCCTAGTACTGAAAAGAGATGGGATCAAGTCAACGCGCCCCCCCCCCCCCAATCCCACCACTTCTGACCTTGGGAAAGCTTGTAGTGGGTCTAGATCTGAGCTTTATCTTTAAGTTGAAGTAACCCTGGGCCTCTTTTTGGACTGAGCTTTCACTCTTGTTGGAATCTGAAGCTTGAAGAATGACCTCCAGGGTGTATGAACCCCATCCAAAGAGCAACAGAAGAATAGGTTTGAATGAATCTTTGGGAATTGAAGCCACTGAGTTTTGCTCCACTGTAGTTACCGTTTGCTTCTATCTGCATCGTCAAGCCTTTGAGTAGCAGATCCCCTCTACCAAGTTAGTGAGCAAAAGAGAAATGGGATTTCAGTACTTAAATGCACTATCACACAGGGCAATCTAGTTTAGACAGCTGTAAATGGTTATTTTTTAGCAATGTTTTATTCCTTCTCCCACAATCACCCCCTGATATCTTAGAGGCATGTGTCCTTGTAGAACTGGATTTTAAAACCAAATGCATTTAAAGAGTACATGGAACTCAGTTTCTAAACTCCAGACAATATAATTTATGGAATGACAACTCTAGAACCAAGTGATCCTTCTAAATATTACTATTCAGTTCAGTTTTTTTATGCAATTCTTGTTCTGTGTTAAATTTCCTTCTTCTTTTGACCCCCTGAAGTATATTAGTTACTATGGATACAATTATAATTTTGATATGGGTGGATCCTAGTTACATCAACAAGTGCAGCGGAAGGTTAAAAATGTATACCTTAGTTTGAAATGCAGAATTTAATATACATTGAGTGGTGAGTGCGTAAAGAGGACCTGTTTGCTGGAGTATTCTTGCTTGTGTATTCATCCACACAGTAACAGAACTAATATATTCACACTCTGGAGCCTCTCCCTCCAACACTTTTAAAATGGCTGTGTCAATTTCACATATCAGTCCATAGTAGATGTTCATGCTAATATTCCACAGCATATTTCCACTTAAGTCTCGCCAAAAAACAATCGGTGTGAAATTTCATACACATGGTCTTACGTGTTGGGGAATTTTTTTTCCCCTGGAAAGTTTAGAGACAAATCAAATAAGACATCTGGGAAATATGAGGACTGGAAGAAAAATCTCACTTTTTCCTAACTGTCCTTATTCAAAAGCTTCCACAGAAGAAAATTGAAAAACAAATAATTTAGGGGAAAAAAATCTATTGAAACTGTTAGTCTTCTTTAAAAGGTTATATTTCAATTAAATGTTTTTTGTTCAAAATATTTTGACCAGCTGCAGTATGTTGTCCATCAAAAGTATGCAAGTATATAATTTTCTCTAGCATCATGTAGGGGCAGCAGGAATACAAAAACACAATTAAGGTGGTTCATAAGCACCTTTGTGCTGCATATTGTTTTCCTGTGTATGTTTAGTGTAACTTTAGATTTGAATGTTGTGGCTTTTAGTCTTTGTAAAGCTTCAATGTACTGTTAAGGTGAGAAACTTACTGTTCCATTATCTGCAAGCTTATCACCACCCTAGCAAAGTTTTTGGCTGAGAATTTCCTTTATTTTGGGGACTTTATTTGTAAGAGTTTTCTCAGTGACACCTTTCAGACATGATTAGCATGAAAGCTGCATGCTGTCTTGTGTTGGTGTTGCAAATACTGCATCAAATTCAAGCCATCACAACTCTATCAAACTATATTCGCTTTGTTTGGTGTGCTCATATGGGGTCATATGCTATAGCGCTGGCTGCTTTAGAAATGCCATAGGTAGCTAGCATGATAGAGACACGTGGTAGAGGAAAAGGATGGATGAGTCAAAAATAGTGGGAAGGGATGGGAAACCAGGAAGATGTCTGCTCTCTAGTTCAATTACAAACTGCTCATTTTATGTGCTGTTAAAGTTTTTTGTTTTTAAATTCATAGAAGGTCAGGAAGTCACTGGTGAAAGGTGAGAATCCTGGTGGACAGCTGTGCTGTTCTGTAGAAAAAGAAAAAAGGCACAACAGCAAAGTGCCTTGAGTTAATGATGAGATCAGCCCAGACTTAACTGAATGTTTTTGTGGTTTTAAGTCAATCCCTTCACATACCCTAAATGTTGTTGTTTTGTGGTTGAAAATGTATTTTAAACATTTCCCTAACTAACCAATTTTCAATAACTGCTTTTTATGAGACATAATTTTACTTTCATGTAAATACCTAATTAAGAACTTGGTAGAATGGGTTTTATTTGTGTGTTCTCGTGCCCCACTCACACTTCTTAATGTCTAGTGGAATATTTATTTTCTGTTGCATCAAGGATAGCTAGCAAAACACTTTCTTTAATTTGTGTATTGCTGACCTATTCCCTTTGACTCAAGAGATCAGCACAGCTCCATCCAGAGACTGAACATGTTCAAGGGAGGCCCAGGGTGCTAAAAAAAAGGCCTCTTGAAAACTTCTGGTGAAACAATCTTATTCCTTATCCTCAAAACAGCAATTGCCATTCATCCTATTGTGAACTAATTACCTGCAAAATGTTGTTTGAAACAACAGAACTCAAATATCTGAATGTAAAACACTTTGGGATAAATTCCTATCTATATATTTATTTGCATAATTTAAAATAGTAGCCACACATTATTGCGTCACTCAAAAATATTTTGTAGAAACTAGAAATGGGCCTGAAGGAAATCTTGGGTCTGACTTTGAAATCTGGACTCCAAATCTAAATATTGCCTTCATTACAGGGAGACACAGAACCTCAGATAATCTTCTGAACTTTAGGGTGCAAAACCCTGTTCTGAATCTGAACCTTCCTGAAGTTCAGTGTGTTCCAGCTTTAAATGAGACCTATCTCATTTTGGAGATGCAATAGATCTGAATTATGATCTGAGGTTCAAATCTGGGTTTTAGGTTTAGACTAATTTCTAGTAGCAAATATACAAGGTTGTAGAATAAAATAGTTAAGTGACCCTGTGAAATGAGAGTAATGGGGGGGCTTCAGACATTGAAAACAAATGTAAAGTCTTACCTCAAAGGCGAGGATGAGAAATGAAGACAATTAAGCAGCTGCACCCATCCCATTGAGTTTAGTTTCACCTGGTTTCTTAAAAATTGTCTTAATGTCAATGTTTGGGAAAAACTCCTGTTTGCTATGGAGAATATTTAAGAATGAAGATACTACAGTGAAAAATGTGGTTAAATGCTGACTTAGATTTAGATTAGAGAGGGATGCTAGGATGGAAAGTATCCACAGCAAGGCCTCTGCCTTAAGAAGTGAACAATCTGAGTATGAAAACTCCTAAATTCTAGTTGGTAACTAGACCAAGGGTACCATGTGTGGGGTGTGAGGGTTTTTTTTTTTTTTTTTTTTTTTTTTGACAGGTCCTGGCTTCTTTCGGCCACAGGAAGGGGATGGGAAATGAGGTAGACACTCCACTGTTTGATCTCCATGGAAAAGAGTCTCAAATGTTGGTGTAAGCAGTAAAACACTTAGCGCCCCTCCCACCCCCATCATCACCACTTCTCTTCGGCAAAGCTTTATATAGAGTGTGAGGGCTCATAAATAACAAGTGAGCCTATAAATAAATACAGCTGTGAGCCGACAAAGCCTTTTGACAAATGAGGTTTGTTTAATTTCTCATGTGTGGTCCGTTTTGAGTCCAATCGGCCGTATTGCTACGCTTTCAAAAGCCAAGTTTATGTACTCAGGCCTGGGGGTCCCCTCTTTGTGGAGCTCTTCTGCTGGGCTCTGTAAAAAGAAGGGAAGGGGGGAGAAGGAAATCCTTTTCCATAGATCTAAACTCACAATGTGAACACGTTGGTCTAATCTACCAAGATTGTGCTGGTTGTTAATGTGAAGGGGTGTGCAGATCGAAAGGCAAAACTGTAGGAAGAACTGTGATAATTCAGTAATTCTGAAGCCATTGTCACTATATTGTTTAATTCATTTATCTGTATGTTTTATCATCCCACCTAGAAGCAGCAGTCTTGGATCAGGACCCTGATCTGGTCAGTGCTATACAGATAACAAATAAGAGTCCCTGCCCCAACAAGACTACAATCTTGAAGTCTCTACTCAGACGAAAGCCTCACTCTTTTCAGTAAGGGTTCTGGGTGCATGAGGATTGACCCAGAGCCACCATGGGGAGCTCCACGCTTTTCAAATGTTTAAGTATTTATTACTTCAAAGGAGAGCTAATGAGGCGATAAACCACAAGGGTGAAACTCAAATGGTTTATGGTACCATTAGGAAGCTGAGATGGAATTTTATAATTTGAGTGGGGTGAATAATTCCATCAAGGATTTATCCAAAGGAATTAGTGTTTGTTTCTGTGCATGAGTTATCTACAAATAGACTTCAATTTTTATGAACGTATTAATTATTTCAAATTGTTCAGCAAACCTTTATATTGACAGATCTCAGCCAATCAGGTTGCCCCTGAAATCTTGGCTATAAATGTCTTTGGCCATTTGCCGTCTGTTCTTTGTGTTATGAGATTTCAGTGACCAATCACACTGGGTTTCTGCTCCCTTATTTGTTGTCTGAAACCTTATAAAGAAGGGAGCTACTCTGGTGCATGTAATGAATACCTGGATTTGCTAGTGGAAACCCCTTATTGTCTTGTGAAATTTGGTGTTTGGGGAATAGCTGTTCCTTATGCAAACACCTGTTAGGAGGGGGGGATGGCCAATAACACTTGCTCAACTGGCCATGGAAAAGTGAACAAGAAAGTGATTTAGAATTGGTGACAATGTTCATGAATGTCCTGCTCCATTGTAAAGCTCATCTCTGATTTATAAACACAGTTGTGGGCCGTAGTTGTTGCTACAGCAGTTTGAATTTATACTCCAATGAAACCTTAGTTCCATCTTCTACCTAGTGGCCACCACCTCCTCCTTACAGCTATGCTATGGTACAATATAAGTGGGCTGATTGGTGAAACCTGACCACATTCTGAAGAGGCAAGGGCAAAGGAAAAGACCACTTCACCACATTTATTCCTCACTTTACAAATATCCAAAATGGGTTCTAGTGGAATCGTTACATCCCAGTGATCCTTACTGCAGTGTACACCTTGTCCTGTCTCATACAACACCTACTCTCTCTCAGGATACTCTATGTATAAGTTGCTCCATTATGAGATATGCCGATGTACATTTTTGTACATAATGTTTAGTGCATGTTAGGGGAGGAAGAGGCTGTATAGGCAGCCTGCCCCTTGTCAGCGCTCCCCGTAGAAGCCAGGCAGTGTAGTTACTTAGGCACCTAACTCTTTTTGTGCATCCAGGCCTAAGTTGCAGTTTCGGGACTACTGTGTTCCACACAACTCCTGCTGACCCCTGTAGGCGCCTCAACTTGCTCACTGCGGTCCCCACCCTAAGTGTAAAGTTTTCTAGGTGCCTTTGTTCCTGCCTGTGCCACTGCCCACTGCTGCCTCCCTCTCGGCATCCAGACACCTAAATTCTAGTGATATCACACCAGTGGAAGAAGTGTGTTCAGCTGCTTAAATCAAGTGTAGGCCCACTCTGTTAGTCACCTGCTCACTGGATCAGGCCCTGTGGTGAGATCACACGGGGAGAAGGAGTTACCTCAACTTTTTAGCTCAGTGGTTAGGGTCTTCAGCTGGGATGTGGGAGACCATTGGTTCAAGTCCCCACTCCACTGGGGTGTGGTGTGGGTGGGAGGAATTTGAGCAAGGATCTACCCCCTTGTAGGCAAATGTTCTAACCATTGGCATATAGGATATTCTAATGTGGGGCTCCTTCAGTCTCTCCTATTGAAGCTGTTGCACTCTGGATTAATACAGAATCATTGGAGCAGGGGACTGAATCCTGCGACTCCCCTGTCTTGGATGAGTGCTCTAATCACCGCGCTATAGAGTCATTCTTATGCCTGTACGCTCTCTCTCTGGTCCAAATGAGACTCTTCAGGTATTTATCCAGACTGCAACAGCTTCAACAGGACAGACTGAGGGAGCACCCTGGCCCTCTAGAATAACCCGTAGCCCAATGGTTAGCAAATTCACCTGAGGTGGCAGATTTCAGTTCAAATCCCTTCTCCCCCTCAGGTGAAGGGGGGACTCAGTGGGTGTCTCCCACATCCCATCTGAAAACCCTAACCACTAGGCTAAACTTTAGAAGTGAGGCTGTTGTCCTCCTGTGTGCTCCCTGTCATCTTGGTAAAATGGTGCAAGGGCCTTACTCCAGGGGAAGGTTCACAGCAGGGAATCACTGCACTGTCTTCAACCTAGACCCAGGAACCTGCTCTGTGAGAGAGGTGGGGCTTAGTGCACATCACTCTGGTTGGCATCTTGTTGGCTAGCTTAGGCAGCTCCCTGCCTAGTCTGCCATTCACAAAAGCAACTATGCTAGGGCACTTCTCTCCCCATTCATTGTATAGGAGACTAGGAGCCTAACTCCTACTTTGAGATGTAGGACTTCCTAGGCACCTGAGAGTTAGGTGCTGTGATGCTTGGTGTCACAACCCCTAATTCTTGTTGTGCATCCAAGATTTATAGCTGCTTCAAGTGCGGGCTAGCACACCCAGAGAGGATCGTTGCTCCTAAGTGGGAATATCTAGGCAGCTTGAGGATATGACCATATCCTTGTCTCCCTGCACACCTGCTGGTACCCCATAACAGGCATTTGGGGTGACATATGCCTCCTTTTCAGACCAGCTGTAAGTAACATTCTGATTATACAGGCTCCCTCTAGGACATTCTGGTTTGCCTGCCCTGCATAGTCAGAATGGCTCAGGGGCTCTTCGTCCATTATAACTATTCCTTCTGTGCAGTTCTGGTGGGAAGAACCAGAACTGAGCCTCAAATGTGCATCGTTTTCTAAAAATAGCCACCTGCCTTGGACAACAGGTGGTGGTGGTAGTCTGATTATCACAGGCCTTCGACATGCTCAGTCTCTTGCAGAGAAGGTGTTTTGTGGTGGCCTGATCACACGTTTGTCCTCCTGAATAATTCATGCATTCTCCTTCTTCATATGACATATTTAGTTCTATGATTTAAGAGATTTAATATAAAGCTCCTGTTTGTTCTTGCTTTTGTTAATGAATTATCCATGAATGGGATAATTAGGCATTAACCATACATCATAAATCAACCACCAAATCGGATGCTTCACAGTCATCAGTGTGGGTAGTAGCTGTCTGAAATGTCCATGGGTCAAGAGTGAATTTGCAAGGTTTCCCTAGGCAGATCTCAGGGTATAACATGGCTCAATAATAAAAGCAATGCTTCTGTAGAATGGAATCCAGTGAAAGCCTAAGATCAACGCAGACATCAGAACACGGCCAGAGTGGGTAGCTAGTGTCACCTACCGCATCACCATGCCAGGTGACATCCTTGTGGAACGTAGTCTGAATTATTAACGTGCTCGATCACCTCAGTGCAGATTTTTGATGCAGACCATTGAATGAGGTTCCTATAGAAAGGAACCAAAGCTGAATGATGCCTGACTTCAGTTACTGTTTGTGGTTTTTACATGGTTTTCGCTATAACGTTCTAGTAAGGAGAGAATAGCACAGCAATGAGTTACATTCTGGGGCGTACCTATCACCGCCTGCTTAGTTCACTTGAATAAAAGTGGACAAAAAAATTGGGGCAAAGAGCTTGAATGGAATTAAGGTAGCAGGCTGCAATGGATCACGGATTTGCCCAGAAGAGGAATGGCCCAGTTTTAGGTAATTGAAATAAAGCAATCAAGTAAAAAACATAATGTGAGAGAAATCCAGCATCCTTCTCTGGATCAAATTCAGAGGCCAAGAGGCTTGACTGTGCAAATGTGGACAGATTTTGGTCCTTTGAGCTAAAAAAAAGAAAACTAACAAAATTCTACATGACCCTTCTGGATGATAAAGGGGTGTTATAAACTATATAAAGGGAACAGTTAACCCACTGAGATACAGTTGTCTCTGGTGTGGGACAACACCTATTTAGTGTTCTGGGGCAGAAAGAATGCTGTAGCTGCTTGAAACTACAGGAGCAATTTGAGGAGACTGGAATGTGGATAAGATGGCTAAGCTGGGCAGGAAACTATCTCATCCTAGAGTTTAAGATTTTCACTTTTTTTTCTTTCTGTCCAAAACTGGGACCAAGTTGAAATCTCAAAAATGTTCATGAACTGATGATCTCCAAACAAATTTCAGGTTGGGTGAATAAAAACATTAGTTTGATCACTTTGAATTTTCATTTAAATTTCAACCTTCTTGGGGGGGGGGGGGAGGAGGCTTAATTTGTGTCTGAAAAAAGCTCAAGGTTGTCAGAATATTTTTTTAGAAATTTCAATTCATTTATACTTCAGACACTTTAAAAATTGAGATTTCTTGAAACTGAAACTCTTTAGTATAAGTTCAGATTTCATAAATGGCATTTGCCAAAAAACACAAATCAGAAAATTCCCAGCTCTAGCTGATGCTTTTCCTTTGAAAAGAGGTCAGGACAGGGGTATCATTTCAGAAAAATTAGAGGGAGGAGGGGAGAGAGAGAGGCAAAAGCTGTGTCAAGATATAGAATGTACTATATCATTAGATTATACCCTGCAAAGTTGGGGTAGGGCAAAAAATGGAAGACCTAATGGAGTACATAAGTCTATGAAAAGTCTGGGTGAGGGGAATTGCAACACAGCAAATGGAAACTGTGGGACAGGCTATTCAGTGTTCCATTTTATCTAAAAGACTGCACCAGCACCATGTTGGGGGAATTGATTCCGTAAGGACTGAGAAGGAAGAACACCAGCATTATTCTCCCCTCCCCTTTCCTTTCCTTTTTCCTTGGGGTTGAGGTCTTCTATCCAACTAGTAACCAGGCTGCAGGGGATGCTAGCTTATAAATAGAACCTCATGTGTTCCCCATTTCCATGGGCGTGGTGTTTGCAGAAGAATTCTTTTCCTACCTCTTGCCCCAGGTGTATGATCCAGAAGCTAAACTTTTTAATTTTTAATGCCTTATGCAAAGATATTTCTTTTTTTAAAAACAAACTAGGTATAATTGATGCAGAACTATCCTTCTAAGCCTGCAAGCACTGATCCCATTCACTGCAATGGGATGTTAATTCCTGAACCTAAAGACAGGTTAAACATAAGCATTTTTAACTGTTTTGCTGCTGATGATTTTAGCAGAAATATTCAGGTGATATGCTTGTCTAACAATCCCAAGGTGCCACCCCTTCCTGGGTGCCCAGGGAGTCAGCTGAAGGATCAGCTTGGCAAGGTGCAGCTGGGCCCTTGCCGACACGCTCACAGCCCAAGGTATCTGGCTGGGGGACTGTAACATTCATGCAGCTGTCTCCAGTGATTCTAGGTTTAATTTATACAAGAGTTATTGGGCCTGATCCATTTTAATGTTGATATAATGGGGCTTTAGATCTGGTCCATCCGCTCATATGCCAAAGCTGATCTGCTTAATTTAGTAATGGGATAACCTGAGGACTTGTCTTGAGTTCTCCAGGGGACTTGGATCTGATATCCCAGTTCATACCTATGAACTGGCTGATTTCAGCTATAGGTGTAGTGGCCACATATCCCAAAAGAGAAGCTGCTCCTTTCAGAAAACTGCAGCCTCTAGGCAGTGCAGAGCATTTCCAAGGCACAGGGCAACATATACAGGGATGATTGGATAGTCACTGTGCTGAGATGCTGTGTTAAAAGGGAAAAGGCCTGGTTAATTCTATCTGATCGTTCTTACCTCCTGTTTGGTCCTTGGCAAAGATTAAACTTGCTACTGGTGGCTCTAACTTTGTCTGGCCAATGGCCTTGCTCAAACTTCTGATAGACTCCAGATCACTGCACACCAGGTGTGCTTTCTGTGTTGGATTCTCAGTGGAGAATCCATTAAATACAGTGTGGCTGATAGCTGGAAATGTTTGTAAGAGGTGGCCTTCTCCTTTAAACAGAAAAGCAAGCCGGGAAAAGCAGAAACAGATTTTAAAAAACGAACTATAATTTCCCCATAGGGAGGGGATGGGTTTTGGTCCTTAGTGAATGGAGTATTTTAGCACCTATACTATGATGGAGTAAGGAAGGTAAAGTACTCCCAGGATCTGCCAGTCCAGCATCAAGGATGGGACCGTTTAAATTTGAAGAACACAGAGGTGTGCACATTTCATTCAGGTATCTCAGGAGAAGGGTTGGGTGAATGGACCCAGTCTGGCTGGATCAAAAGACTGGACTAAGGGATGCTTGTTTGGAACCCAAGTTCAATGCCTTGCTCCACAGATGTGATGGATGTGCTCTAGAGACAACATGCTAAACACGGGGGTGGGGGGGAAAGGAGAGTCCCTCCCCCCCCCCCATCAGTCTCCAGAAACCTTCTCTGGTTAACTGAAGTAGTGGCAGTGATGGGATATGGAGGGAGTGATGCCCAGGCTCCCTGGCTGGAGGCAAAAATCAACTAGTGCAAACTATTTAAGAGTAGAGGATAAAATATTGGAAATTATAGGGGCCTGCAGGATCACCGAGGGGGAGGGGGGAACCTGATCCAAGTTACTCTGACATGCATTTTTAGATTAATTTGTTTCAGTGGTTCACCTTGATCTGGCATAGCTGCCAATGGAGAACCCAGCTGCCCAACTACAATTGAAAATACTTGTCCCTATGAGACAAGTAAGCTAGGAATGTAGGATTTGGTACAATGGTCCATCTACTCTAGCATACTGCCTCCGGCGCTGACTAATAGCTGATGCTTAGCGGAAAGCAAAAATAAACCCACTATAATGCAAGACATGCGCCATAATGAGACTCTATAATTCCCATAATAGCAAAGTCTTGGCCTATTTGACCTGTGTCTGTCACTTGGATGAAATTTTTTAGTTGCATGTGCTGTGTCCCTTATGTCACACCTCATGGAGGGGGAGCACCTTTGCACAGCAGCACTGAATGTCTGTTCCGCTCTACGCCTGATAACCTGTGAGATCCCAGCCCCCCTGAGACAGCAACTTTCTTCTGTGAGGAGAAAGCTGCAACTACTGCAGCCCAAGTTTCCCATAACTAGGGTTCTTCACAGCTGGAGTGATTGGGATTTTTTTCTTTGGGTGATCAAAGTGTCATGAAATATTGAGCGCATGTACACTTGAAAACCGGAGCAGTTGGCTTCACTGTGCACCTCCTTGTTCCCATAGTTGTTCTGTTCCATGCTCTGAATCCTATTCCTCCTTCTTCTGCTTTCGTAATATCCACTTCCCCTGCTGCTGATGCCAAGCCACCAAAAATAGCCCCCCATGGTACTCTGCTAAGGCAAAAGCCCTAGAACCCCTCCCAGCTCATGCCCCAAAGCCATGCCTGTATGCTATAACAGAAGCCAGTGGAGTCCATGCATGCTGACCCATTTCACCTTTCAGGGGTATTTGCCTTTGGAACACTGCCACATGCTATGTGAATGAGGTCAGGAAATAGTTCCAGTTCCCTGTCCGCTCTCCTGGTGTGGGTATGTATATGAGAGTGGCTGTGTGCACATCAGACAGTACATATGTAAATGCACCTAACCTTTATCATATGAGCCACAAACGGCCTCAGAGGGCCTGTAGCACACCAGCCCATGCTGCAGTATCTGGGAGCCAGACTTAAAGAGCGCACGTCTGCATCCTTTTTCTTCCTATCCTGCTTCTGTCCTTCATGCTTTGCTACCAATCACAACAAACTCTGTAGAGACCTTCCAGAAATGACATCACTTAGGACAGTTAAAATTAGTTTGAGTAAAGTACTGGAGAACAATTCTACAGTGGTAGGACTGGACTGCATTACCTACAGTGGCAGGCCCTTTTCTGGCTCCAAGCCAGTGTATCTATAATACCCTTCTGAGGATGAAGTAGGGAGTGGAAGGTGGCTGAGGGGTCTGGGAATCAGACATGTCTATGGAAAGTTGACCTGCTTTATTAAAGGGCCTATTTGGCTCATCCACTGGTATCATGCAGAATGTCTTCTTCCTGTGCATGTGTGTGCACCCACACAGTCTTGTCTTCCAGCTCCCATTGTCCCAGACAGAGGCACGAAAGACGTTAGCTGACAGACACCAAAGGCAGCAGAAATCAAATAAAAGGCAAAGGCAGCAGCCGCAGGTCAGCCTTTTATAAATATTTATGCTGGAGGAAGGCTTGGTGCCTGAGTAATGACCTTGTGGCTGGTAGTAATAGAGATAATGTGAGTCTGTGAGACATGATGCCAGAGAGAGGGAGAGTTTGGAGGGTTATAAATCTCTGTGCTAGGCTGCAATGCGAGCTGACCTTTAGGCTGCTCTCCCTTCTTCTCTCTCTCTCTCTTTCTTTCCAGTCAGAGATTGGTGGAGCACATTAGTAAGGAGAGAGATTCAAACTCCAAGCTGTTTGCTCAAGATAGTTGGAATGTGGGTTTGGTTGGTTATGGCAAGGGAAGTGACCAAAGCTGAATGAATTCAACACGCATTCACTCATGTGCATGAACCCATATGTATGTTCACAGCTTGTGGGGGGATGACTGTGAAATGGGGAGTGTAGTGCGAAAAGCTTTAAGTTTTCTCTTGGTCTCTCTCCAGAAAAGATCTGGAGGAGGCCACAGGAGCTAAGCCAAGAAGCTCTTGATGTGGGAGTAGTAGAAATGTCCCCAAAGGGACTGCCCTAGCCCTTCAGAACCTAATGGCAGCTATATAGACTTTCCTGGGGCACTTCCAGCAGCGGCACCGAGGGCCCTGGGCTCTGCCATGCAATCCGTGGGGATTGGACACACAGTCGCTTCTCCATTCACAACAGAAAAAGCCAGGGTTCTGATAAGTGGAATGTGGTGCCAGGCAAAGAGAGACAGCTACATTAACCATTCAACATGCTCCTAATGAGAGTCAGGTCGCAACAGCCCACATTTAATTTCTATGCTCACATCATCAGGAGAAAGACATTGAACGGAATGCATGTAGTAGGACCATGCGGACAAAGCAACTGATTGCACTAGGCACATCAAGCCAATCCGAGGTGGAGAGAGGAAGGGGGCAGGGATGGATTTAGGTTATGTTCTGCTATATAGCACATTTATATTACCATTAAACTCTGTCTCTTATTAAAGGCCAATGCTGGTCTCACTAAAGCTAATCACAAAGCTCCAAATTATTTCAATGGGATTGGGATTGGTCCCCACCTCAGCCATAACAGTTCGTTCCTGGGTGTGCATTATTGGACGATTAGTCCACTAAAATTGCTGGAAACGTTTGGCCTTTGGCCCTTATTCTTCACATATGCCTGAGTCATGCGTCCAGAGATGCACACCCTGGAATTTCTTAGTGTTTAGTTAAAAAGGATTGGCCAGTTTGGGGGGTTAGAATAAGGAGAGAAAAAGTGTTTATTTTGTGGCTTTTAGCTGCTTTCCTCTATAAAAGAGTTTAGTAAAAAAAGAAACCACAGCAAATTGTACATAATTCCATGTGGTAGGCACTTAGTCTTTAATATTTATGGCTCTTGGTATTTTTTTCTTAAAATAAAAGAATGGCCAAGTAATTAATATTTCAAGGAGTCAGTTCCTGCATAGTGACTTTCATAATGTTTTTAATTTAAAATTCTGAATGATAGCTCTAATACTTCATTACAGACTGCCTCAGAACTGGGTGGTATGCGAAACAAGCCATGGAGAACGTTATAGGGTAGTCTGCCCCCTTACAGGTAGTAGTGCTTATAGGTCGTCATTTTAAGATTTTGAAAGGTCTGATATGTATACACATGGACCTAGCGACATGGATGGCAAGGAAGTTGTCCTAGGAATAAGTGGTGCTTGTCACTGTGTCTTAAAGGGTCTGGTGACAAGGCCAGTAGCCTGGCAGAGAGGGTGGGGCAAACCGACCAGTTGGGGATGAGCTGGGAGAAGGGAAGCAGCGTAAGTGCTGTCTCTTCCCACGTAAGGGGCAGACACCAGCAGGAGCGTTAGTGGTTGGTTGAACCCTCAGAGCCTGAGGACTAGGTGGGGCAAAGTGGCCAGCTGAAGGAGAAGCTGGATGAGTCCCTACAGCTGACCTAAGTGATAACCCAGCTCCAGGAGGAGGACTGGGGACTCCCAGCTTGAGGAGGGATGGAGAGTGACTGTTTAAAGTACAAACCCAGCTCCAGGAAAGGGGCTGGGTGGATCTCCTGAACAGGGGAAAGTGAACCGAGCAACACTCTTTTATGTGGACCCAGAATGGGGTGAACTGGGGCAACTAATGAAGGGAGCCACACTTTGGAGAAAGACTTAATAAATCAGACTCCACAAAGAGTTCTTGAAACCAACCTAGTCTAGATAATTGGTTGAAAGAATCTGGGGGGGCTTGGAGCTCAATACACAGCAGGACTATAAGGGGGCATGCTGGAGTGCAGTAATAGCCTGTGACAGGGAGTCTTGGTCAGGATTCAAGGCCATGCATGGCACTGGGTGCTGGTATTGGGGAGTTTGGGAGCTGGGAGAAGGGCACCTGTGATGCGGGAACAAGGTTGCAATAGCTAGTGGACTGTGTGGTGGGGGTAGCAGTGGGGGTGAATAAGTGCACTTGCCACTTGGCTCCTGCAAAGAGTGACTGCTCTCATTTGTCTCAGGGAATCTATGGACATGAAAACATGGTTGCCGGAAAGGCTGTTGACAGAGTAGGACAAAGCACCAGGCCCTGTCTGATCAGACACTACATCCTGTCCTAGTTCAGTACAAGATTCATATAATAATGTATACATGCTATTGCCCCACGTAATACGTCACCACATCTGTCGTCAGCTCCATGTTCCATGAGGCCATTATTTGGCATTGGCTCCATTCAACACTGTCATTTGGCTCCACTTCCATGGGGTTATGTTGTTTGGTCCTGAGTTTCCACTGTACATTTGTAACCTTTGTGGGGCAATAAAAGGCACATTTTCACAGGGGTAGTTGACAAGAGTCACACAATTAAATTACCATGGTAAATGTAGCTAATGGTCCTCTTCTGCCTCTTGTCTATCATGCTAATGGACACTTTCTCCAGAATCTGGGAGTACTTGTCCTGTATGACGCACCTTTAAAATAGGTGGTAGGATTTGTTCTCTGCATGGCACAGCTTTTAGGCTGTACCATAGGGGCAGTGTTGTCATTGGGAACTGAGGACGTTCATAATCACAGAATTGCTAAGCATCTTGCAAGAATTGGGTCCCTAAACAAAGTGGGCCTGACTTTTCTGATGAGGGCCGAGCTGCTGTAAAATGTCACCAGATCAGAACATAGCTTTTAACCCCTGCTTTGCACAGGGGTAAATGACAACACAAGGCTGGGGCATTTCAGGCCCTATGTTCCACAATTATATCTCAAACCTGATGGAAGAGGCAGAGAAGAAAATGGTTCTGAAGAGCACCATCCCCTCTGGAAGCAGTATCAGTTTCCCAGAGTAGGTTAGTGTCACACAACCATGGAAAAGGCTTTAGATAACTTCAGCACTGGTAACCAGCTCCCAAAATACTAAGCCTAAGGACCTGCTACTCTTAAAACATGGCAACTCTCTCTTGATTCCCTTTCTCTCTGGCTCCCACCAATGGATGCAGGATTGGGCTCAATCCTCTGCAGAAGCCATGTTATTCTCTTACCAATGTACTGTAAAACCTGGAGGGCTCTTATGGGGCTGGGTGGAGTCTACACATTCCTAATGCACCCACTGTTTCTTTAACCTCCTCCCTCTGTGGTGGTGGTTTGCTGTAGCCTGTAATCATTCTCCCCCCCCCACTTTCCCACCTCCTCTTTCCTGCCTTGCCAAGCTGCCTGGGTTTCAGGTAGCAGGTTTGATTTTTATATTGATAATGTACAGAGCCTAAGCCTGTTAGCAACAACGGGGCTCCATAAATCTGCCACTGATTTTTATTATTAATAATAAAATCCAGCTGATGCTGATCAGTATGGAATGGAGCTAGGGAGAATGAACAAATCACTAGCCTCTGAGCAGTGAGTTAATAGCTCGGTTTGGTTCTGATGCTTTGAAAATAACTTAATTTCATTTGGTGGCAAATTGTAATACTTTTAAAGTAAAGGGTGAGAGAGAATTTTAAAGAGAGGCACCATGCAAGCTTCCCTTGTCCAGCTCTATTGAGAGTAAGTCAGTCCAGATCCCCAGCACCGATCCAGGAACTCTGTTAAATGGAATCTCAGATTTGTTCAGTGGTGTGGACAAAATGCCAAACTGTGTCAGGACACTGGGCTCTCCTCTGTGCTGTGTGATCTTTGGCAGGTTATTGCCCTGCTCTGTGCCTCAGTTTCCTCTCATATAAAATGTGGTTAGTGACACTTACTGTCCTTTATAAAGCCTGTTGTGATCTGTGGATGAAAACATGATATGAAAACTTACCATAATAATATCTACAGATTGTGGTTCTTAGAACAGAAGGGTCATCTAAAGTCCTTTTTTTCTTTTCAAGTGTGTTCTCTGCTAAGGAAATACAAAGCATGGGCAAATGAAAGGGTTAGGATTAAAGGTCACTGAAGAATGTGAAAGAAAACTTTAATTTCCCCTTTCTGCATTTTTTAATTGAAATTTAAATTTTTGATGTGACTTTTTTTTAATCAGAATTCAGTGATGTCCCAAAAACAAACCAACAAACGGGAGAAAAAATAATCTGTGAAAATTTTGCAGGTGCTCTTGGTCAAAATTTGTAATTTTGTCGCAAAACACTGTTTAAAATGCGGGGGGGAGTAATGGAAAATTTCCACCAGCTTTAGTTCTGATCTTGGGCTCAAATCTCTTAGGCAATAAATAAAATGAATTTTTTACCAAAGTGAAAATGTACCTTGGTTCATATATAATGAATATAATACGCTGGCTGAGCATTTCTGTGATCATGTCACCCCCTAGTTGTTGCCTGCAAAGAAATAGGAATGATAGGAGCCTGCTGCTTACAATACACAGAACTGATCTTTTAACTGAGGAAGGGTGCTGTGCTTTTGTTGTGGATGGTCCTGCTTTTGCCTCACAACTAAACAGATCAGAGGACTTTAGAGGAAATCCCTTCTTTTTGGGAAATACTTAGAGAAATGGTGCGTTTGGGAAGTAAATCCTAAAGAGGCAGAAAGAGAATTGTAGGAAAATATCCTGTGGAAGAACTGCATCTGAGGAGGGCCTCATTCAACTTTCCTTCTTATAAACCCCTGACCCTGTCTACATCCACACACCCAGCACAATGAGTGAATACTGGACCTAATAAGGAAATAATTTTTTGCCCCATGAAAATGTTTGATTAAAATGCTTTTGGTGGTTTTGTTTTTATGTGCATTTTTCTTCTGTTTTGTGGGAGTGGAGTGGTCGTTGGAAAAATTGTAAACTGAAAACTTTCGCTTTTTTTTTTTTTTGGTTGCCCAATGCTGAATTCTCTTCCTTCTTCCCCCCCCCCCCCCAACAAAAAATTTGGGGATTGTCTAAAAATAAAAAAAACCAAAAACCTTCTGTCAAAAAGCTGTCTGCTTAAAAAAGGTGTTAGAATAGCATTTTCCAACCAGCTCTAATGAACAGGTTGATATTGGGATTTATGTGATACTTATATGGGAGCTTGCTTATATTTGGGGAATATTTGTGCTCTCCTTCTGTTGATGATGATGATGATGATATGAACATCAATCATTCTGAATATCAGCATCAGCTTGCCCTGTCTTCTAATCCTCGTCTCATCCCACCAGCCTGTGAAAGGTCTCCCACTCCTCCTGTGCTTATGTAGGATTGCCCGTTGGTCTTTAACCCCTCCTATTCCACCTTGAGGGGCAACTGGCAGGCCTGAGCTGTTTGGGGACCCAGGTCCTGGACTCACTGTCCTCAACTCAATCTGGGATAAGGGTTTTATGGAGAGGGCAGGCAGAATTCTGTTACCTGTCCTACAGCAAGAGTAGCAAGGAATACTTTTCCTGTTCCTGCTGGACTGGCCCTTTAAGCACCATGAATGCACTGGGCCTAAAGAAATCCTGTACTCATGCAGGAGGATAGGAGCAGGCTAGGGGATGGCTGTGTATATGGAAGCACTGATTTCTGCCCAACATATTAGTCCATACTTGGATATTTGAAGATGGTGATATTCAGCTAAATCAGCCCCACTCCAGGAACAACCCCTTGTAACACAGTTAAAAACTCTTCATGTATGAACTTCAAGAGCAGGCAACCCAAGACTCCTTACCTTGGTTAGAATGAAAAACCTGGCTGATTAATGAAGATTGTTATTGTGTTACCCGTTTCTCCTTTCTTAGCACTGGCTCATCACCCTGCCCCATCTAAGCATCCTTTCTCTGAGCATCAGCTCTGTTTTCCTACCCACATGGTAAAATGGCCTGCTAAGCTATCTGCCCCTCCTGAGCCTGGTCAGTGCCCACTGCCTGCTTTACCAAAATGGCACTGACACGCCCTTATCTCCAAGGGCAGCCCTTGCTGTAAATTGCAGCAGCAAAAACTTACTGGCAAAGATCAACACCACTATTATTTGAGGGCAGGCAGCATCATAAGGCACGACAGCTTCATCTCCCTGCAGCTAATGCCACTGCACCAGAGCAAATGAGATCTTAAAAGAAGAGCAAATCTTACACGTGCTCTTGGGGATGGGCTGGAGGGGTCCCCTGACAGAGTGCCCCACAGGTGCCGGAAGGAAGAACTCGAGCAGTTTGAAGTGAACGAGCAGGCACCTGAGATGAAGTTGTCTGGTCTGTTGGGCCCTGCCATTGTATCTTCAGAGGTCTGGGTGCCATGGGGGGAAAGAAGGGCCCAAATTAGGGATTGCTTGGCAGGCGAGAGCCCAGCACAGGTTGGGTGGTCGTGGGGAAGAAGCTGGGGCTGCTCAGGGTAGTTGTCAGAAGAGGGACTGGGTTGGGAGGTAAGTTGAGAAGGTTCCAAAAGTTCTGATGGGTCCAGGTCAGGCATCTGACCTCCACCCTAATCTTTTGTGGGTTCCTCATCCCTAGCGGCAGGTCTGGGTTAAGTGGCATTGACAGAGGTGAAGGGATGAATGACAGGAATAATAGCTTCCAGGATTGAACTGTATTGGCAGAACTAGGGGAGGGTCTAGAACTAAAATAGTGGGAGATGTTGCAGGCCAGACTGGAGGTGCATTGGCATAACTGAATGAAGGAACTTGTGCAGTTCCTGCCCACACTGTTCTTTAGATAGTGCTATGAGCACCTCACTGTCAGGAGCAAAGACCAGTTTTAAAACCTCAGAAGTACCCAGTCCCCTTGGTGGTATCAAAAGCCATTCTGGCTCAATTACTGGAAAGTCACCCTCCCATGGGGAGCCAAAGAGCCGGGGTGGAGTTGAATACAAACGTTGGCTTTGTATTTGTTTGTAATGTTGCTGCACAACCCCTGAAATGTCAGCTTATGTAACTGCTCTGAGCCTGAGACCAACAGTGCAGAAAGCGCTGGAAGAACCTGTTGTGGAAGCAAGGTTTACCAACCCCTTCCATGTTTCATGCTAGCTTCACAATGATCTCTGTGGCTCCCTGCTCCTTCGATGGCTTCTAGCTTTCTGGTTATGACATCTCCCCTGATGCACTCAGACAGAGGGAATATGCAGCAGGACAGCTGCAGCTCTGTGTTCAGGAGATGTCATCTCCAATTGACATCAGGCCGGGGAGCAGCAATTAAGGCTCCAGCCGATTTTTTTCCTGCTCAGGCTCCAGGCGCGCCGGGGGGAGAGAATAGAGAAAGGGGAGATATAAGGGAAAGGAGCAATAAAAGGGGTGTGTGTGTGTCAGAGTGCAAAATAGAGAAAGGGGAATAAAGTGGGAGGGTCAGAGAACAGTGAGGAAAAGGTCTGGGACAGTCAGGGCAAGATGAAAGGGAACAGGACAGATAGTGCAAGGAGAAGAAAATGTGGGTGAGGAAGAGGATGAACATGATGGGGGGAAAAAGGGGGGGGGAGAGAGTAAGATGAAAGGAAAGAGGAAGAGATAAAATGGGAGACAAAAAGTGGCCAAGGCAGGGGGAAACTAGACTGTTCACTTGCACCTTGAGTTACCCAAACATTGACTAAAGGGAAAAGGTGCACTGTATCTCCACCCATCACAGGGACAGTTAGAGGACTGCTGAATTCCTGATTCCCAAAGACCACTCTATCTGCCCTGATTTTAATGCTGTGTACTTAGTGGGCCAAAGGGAAGAGACCAGTTTTCTAGGAAGATGAGTTTTAGCATCATGTATGATGAGCTGGGAGAGGGGAAGACTGGTCGCTCACCAGTGCTGATGCACATTGATCTTGCAGTAAAACCCCTAAAAGTATCAGTGACGGCTATGTGAAAGCCCTTAGAATAGTGACCTACATCCATCCCTGATACAATATTCATGGCAGTATGTTCTAGGAAACGGGACATCTGGGATGAGAGAGGGCAAAAGAGGAGATTGCTGGGTATCAGCGCAAAACAAAGTATGGTACTGCATGTACGACATAATAAAGGGGACAAGGAACATGAGCACGATACAAGGGGCATGAGAAAAACAAGGATTCTCCAATCCTGCCATCTCTTACCTTGCTTCTTTTAGTAGACCTTTGGACCTTTCTAATCCCTTCTCAGATGTTCTTTGAGGCCTCTCTGACCTCCCCTCCTTTGACTATTCCATGTGGTGGTGTCATCTAGTATATCATTCACAAGACCATAGCATCTTCTGGAGGACAGTTAAAGGGTGCATTCACTTTGCATAGGACATTGTCATAAAATGCTGTTCTAGGGCATGATGACATTCTGTGTTCATGGGACAGTACCTCCATATGATGAAGTAGAGTCAACCCAAATTCCCTGTTGGCAGGACACAGATGATTGTCTTGCAGAATAAATTAGCCCTTTACAAATTGGCAGTCATAGGGAGTCCAGAATCAAATCTGGCTCTCCTGAATCCTTGTCTTAACCCCGAGACCAATCTTCCTCGTCATAGCACTTCTAGGCCTCTCTTATTGGTTTCAGCTGTGCTGCTCAGAACCTTGCAATCCCTCTATTCTACAGCTGCTCCTCGCCTCTCATTTGGGCTTATCCTGGCTCCTTCCCTGAGCCACTTTGCATCAGCATGCTTTTCTCTTTTTTTCAGTCACTTGGATCTTCCACTCTGCCACAGCTCGGAGCCTCTCTGTTACTTCAGCTGGACTTTGTTCTCTACCCCTCTCTCATTTTTATGTTTTGCCACCTCAAGGGATTGTCACAGGCTACTAAACTCATGGCACCATTGAGTGTCAGCTGAAATATAACTGAGTATCTCAAAGTTGACCATCTTCCCCTATCACCTGATCAATTTGCCTTCACCCATTCCAGATTTCTGACTGGCTGAAATAGAAATCAAGGTTCTGAATGCTTTTTTCCAAAGTATTCTCCAGACAACAATAATTAAACCTTGAAATACAATTTGGAACATACATTTTGATGGGATTATTAAATCTACAAGGTTTAGTTGCAAAGGGCTAGGCTGTTGCCAGGGCTCCATGCTTAATAATTGCTAAATTGGGGTGAGAACTGGCAGAGGGCATGCAGAGAGAGCTAGAGAGAAGCAAAACCCTCATGCATTTGCTGTCCTGTTTAGTTTTATTTTCCCCTACAGCGCAGCAAGATGGGCATTTAAATCTGGAGAGTGGGGCCAGACAGCTAACTAGGTGCTAGAAGTCAGCCCTTGATGGTATTTGGCATTGCTGGGCCTCTTTATGCTGGTGGTTTAGTGCCAAGAGCAATTGTGATTTACACCCCTTGCCCCTTTGGTGGCAAAATGGTTTTGATTAAGCGCATACCACGTTTATTAAGTCTTGCGTAACTGAGTTTGAGGGCTTGGCTGGGACGCCATAAAAGGCAGTGAGATTTACACATCTCACTGCAGGATTCATTTAATCTCTTGGGGATTTACTGACCTTCAATTAGAACTGTTAAGTACTGTTTACTTGGTCCCTAATTCATGTAAGGTCCAGCTATGGTTTCTTTTTTGTTTTCATTAGGGAAGACCAAAAAAAAGGAAGAGAAAATATGTTGTGATGGAATGGAAGGCAGGAGGAAGGGGGTTGGAAAACTCTCCCCACCCATCAGCTACCCTAAAGGAGAAGGACTTAAGAGGATTCAAATCAAAATACTGTTTGTATTTGGGGTAATAGGGCTGAATATCTCCAAACTAATTCATTTTTCTTTAATAGCCTCTAATATAAAAGGAACATTGGTTCAGCTTAAAGGCAGAAAAAGATTTCTTATTTGAGCCCTTGCAAATGCTAAAGGATTCCCTCTCCCCATATATATATATATATATATATATAAATATAGCACATGAGCTGTCACGTCCATACTGGTGCTACACTCATTGAATGTGTGTCACTAGGACTTCTGAGGGCACATGTCATCGTTCTTTGTGCTGCAGCAAGGTGAGCTGCTCTCTCTATCCTTTCCCAGTGAATAGTGGGAGACCCCCTTTAAGTGAACAAGCTGTAAATACTGAGTCTTTAAAGAGCAGCAAACTTTATCTCCTGTGAATGTACAGTGCTAGTGCTGGTGCAGTGCAGAGCAACATCTCTGAGGACCTTGGGAGTCCACTGACTGTTACCTGCTCACTAAAGTTTTGGCTGGGAGAGCTTTGTGGAGTTTGCTGGTGAGGAAGACGGACTGGTGCAGCAGGGAACTGTCACACAGTCTGATCTCCAGCAAAGCTCACTCTTGACTTTTGACTTCTCTTAATTTTTCCTGTCTGTAAACAGTTTGTTGCAGTATCTGAGCCAAGACCTCTGAAGATATTTCAGTTTTGTGGCAGCATGTTGAATTAAATGGAAAGCTATTTAATTTTAAGGTAATAGTGACACTGTTTCACTAAGATAGGTGCACAACTTTAAGTTGTAACTTTAAGACTGTGTGGGCAGTCCACTCTTTTTGTGCAGTGGTAACTGATTGAAGAGGCGATATGGGCCATCTTTTCCCTCAGACTCTGGATGACCCTGTTGATTTGAGTGACATTGTCCTTAGCTACAGAATTTGGGCAGATGTGTTGCTAGCTGGCAGGGAGGAGAGAGGGACAATGATAGCATGCTGGAGAATTATTCAGTGTTTTAATTGTGCTTTGTCTAAACTTTTCATGGGGGGTGGTGTTTGAAATAGATAATGACCTAGAGTTTTAAGAGCGCCTAGCAATTTTATGTACCTCATATTTTTGGTGTCCAAACTGAGACCCCTTAGTGGTGCCTGCTTTTCAGAAAGTTGCTGAGTACCCACCTTCCAAGTTTGCAAATAACTCCTGTCTTTAGAGCTGGCCTAAATGAACACCCAGATCAAAACTCCTCTGTGGGCTGGGGTTTTGGGGACCATCTCTGATTTGTTCCTTGAGTTGATTGTGGGCCTGAAGAAGGGGCGGTGCAATAAGGGGATGAGATTTTCTGATGGCACGGACTATTGGGAGGCAGGTGAAGGGAGACAAGGGAGACTGGGAGTAAGGTATGGAATAAACTGAACAGGAGCAGAGTAGCAACAGAATGACTGGATCTAAAGAAATATCCTCCCTAGTCTGCTTTCCTCTCTATCTCTTTACAGTGCCACCAGTTCTTTGGCTGGGAAAGGAGGTGGGTGCTTTCACACAACACTGACAGGAGGGCAGGCATTCCTTTACGTTGCTACTTGAGATACATTAGCCAGTTCTACAACCCCTGAAATGCTTCCTATGTCTCTGAGCCGGCAATATGCCTAGACTGGCTGCTGCTTGTTGATGAACAGCAGGTGCTAATCTCTCTGTTCCTAAGAGTCCTCTTTGTCCAGAGGTGCCAGGATTTAATTGGCTCCTTCACATTTTCTCCTGTGGAGTCTGCTTTACTGTTGAATGCTTTTTCCTTTCTCTTTTTTGGTCTATGTTGTCAACATGTCTGAGTGTTTTAATTCCTTCATTGACAAACCTCTTTCGCACCAGCACACAACTGGGCAGGCTGTCAGGGGTGAGCATGGTGGAAGCTTGCATGTTCCCATTGATCTTAAAATTTACTTTGCTACATGGTTTTGGGCTTTAGCACTTGAATGTTTTCTGAGTATTAGCACTTCTGGAGTATTAGCACCTGGACATTATCAGAATGAATGGATCACAGACACACAAAAAACAAACTTCCTTTTAGAATTGCAGTGAAATATTTGTAGTTTCTTCTATTTTTGTTCAATTATATTTATGTATTTTCTTCTAAATTAGGGAGACAAGGTGGGTGAGGTAATAACATTTATTGGACCGACTTCTGTTGGTGAGAGAGACAAGCTTTTGAGCTTACACAGGGCTCTTCTTCAAGCGCTGGTGAGACCCCACCTGGAATATTGTGTGCAGTTTTGGTGTCCCATGTTTAAGAAGGATGAATTCAAACTGGAACAGGTTCAGAGACGGGCTACTAGGATGATCCGAGGAATGGAAAATCTGCCTTATGAAAGGAGACTCAAAGAGCTTGGCTTGTTTAGCCTGGCCAAAAGAAGGCTCCGGGGGGATATGCTTGCTATATATAAATATATCAGGGGGATTAACGTTAGGGAGGGAGAGGAATTATTTAAGTTTAGTACTATTATAGGCACGAGGACGAATGGGTACAAATTGGATATTAGGAAATTTAGACTTGAAATTAGACGAAGGTTTCTAACCATTAGGGGAGTGAAGTTCTGGAATAGCCTTCCGAGGGAAGTAGTGGGGGCAAATGACTTATCTGGCTTTAAGACTAAGCTTGATAAGTATATGGAGGGGATGTTCTGATGGGATAGTTTAATTTGAGCAATTGATTTGGATTATCGGCAGATAAGTCTGCTCAATGGTCTGTGGGAATGTTGGATGGGATGGGAACTGAGTTACTGCAGAGAATTCCTTTTTGGGTGCTGGCTGGTGAGTCTTGCCCACATGCTCGGGGTTTAGCTGATCGCCATATTTGGGGTCGGGAAGGAGTTTTCCTCCGGGGCGGATTGGCAGAGGCCCCGGAGGTTTTTCGCCTTCCTCCGCAGCGTGGGGCATGGGTCGCTTGCTGATGGATTCCCTGCAGCTTGAGGTCTTCAAATCTCACTTTTGAGGATTTCAATAACTCAGTCATGGGTTCGGGGTTGTTATAAATGTGTATGGGTAGGGTTTTGTGGCCTGCCTTGTGCGGGAGGTCAGACTAGATGATCATATTGGTCCCTTCTGACCTATGAGTCTAAGTCTTCTCTCAAATATCCTGAAACTGACATGGTTACCACAACACTGCATACAACTCTATTTCCAACTATAATACAAGAGCAGCCAACCAAGCTTGAGACCTATGTTGTACTAGGTGCAGTGTATGCACATAGTAAGAGACAGTTCCTGCTCTGAGAAAGACAGTGTGGGAGAGAGAAACTATTATCCCCATTTCATGGATGGGAAACTGAGGCATGGAGACATTAAATGACTTGTGCTCTACTTTCTCACTCTCCCCTATGTTTAAGCAAATGCTATTTGTCCATGCTGTGACTCCATATCTAAGAGCTGCAGAAGCAATGTGGTCCTGTAGACCACACACAAAACAGGGACTTGGGGAAACCTGCGTTTTATTCCTGGCTCAGCAATTGACTGTTGTGTAACCTTAGGCAAATCACTTTGTCTCTGTTTCCCCTTACTCCTTTTTCCTGTATAGATTTTAATCTCATTGGGATAGGAACTGTGACTTCTTGAATGTCTGTATATCACCCTATGCAATGGAACCCTAATTTTGGCTAGGGCTTCTAGCCAATAACATATCCCCTAATAATGAAGATATCAAGTCATTGCTGTAAGAGAGATCGGGGGAAAGCAGAAGCCACACAACCCTTATGGAGGCTTGGACAAGTCCTGTTGTGTGTTATGTTTTTCCTTCAGTCAGTATAACGTCTCCCTAGTGAGTCTTCTATCTCACCACCCTCCCACGCACATAGCAATTGTTCACACAGTTAAGCAGAGTTTTGCCTTGTGTATTAGAGGCAGCTCTTCCATTGTTTGAAGCCAAACATTGACACGTTGCACAGCTTCTGCTTAGACTATTGCTATTTATGGACTGTTCCGAGGAAAGTTGTGGGTTGTATGAGGCAGAGCAGACAAATAAAAACAATGCCATGGTTATCTGAGTGGCAATGTCACATACAATGGCAGTTAGAAATATTTCCAAATTTAAATCTCCAAAGGAGGAAGTGGTTCACAATGGGCG